>JNEN01000719.1:0-239620 GCA_000697355.1 Syncephalastrum monosporum B8922 | reverse complement strand
GCAACCTGGAGGGGGGCTATGTGGTAAACCATCACCCGTCGGGTTGTCTCGTTACCGTTGAGAAAGTCTAGATTGGCCTCTATACCCAATCGTAGTATCGGTTGCTATCATGCACTTATTCAACTCCTCCATCGCCGGTTCAATTAACTGCATATGAAACGGTAAAGAAGAATCCCATACCGCTTCTCTCATCTAATGGCACAGTTCCATATGCAAGCTGCATCTGCCATTGTATATTCAATCACAGGTACACCGTACCTGATGAAAATATTTTATTATCTTACTACTGGTTCTTTCTACTCAGCTGAATGAAACATATTGAAATCTATATAAGACGATAGTTGGATAGACATAGTTAACAGATCTTTACCTGATACTCAACTTACTCAATATAAGTTCAGTCTCACTCATTCTCTTGTTCTCTTTTGATCTCTCCTTACTGCACATTTTCTCTCTATATCTCAGAGACTGTTCGGCTCGCAGCTATCCGAGGGCGAACACCACGCTGTTTCGCAGGTATGTAGTAGAAGTTTCTAGTCGTGTTGTCTCATACCATCCTTCAAGTTTCCTTCGCAAGATACCATGGACTCAGCTACTGCTTTTGGTTCGGCCTCCATGAACCTCAGCAGTGCGTTCGATACCAGCTTTGGAGAGAATGCGCTGGATTTGGCAACGACGACAGAGTATCAACTCTGCTCGTCCATGTTCAAGGAGGTTTTGAGCGAGCTGGCCACGATCAAGGCAGACATCGCGGCTCTCAAGATGCAAGGCACGCGGCCGGCGATGGAGGTTCCGCCGAATCTAGAGCAACCGAGCGTTTTTGGCAGCATTCTGCATCCGGCGCGCACCTTTCCGCATCCAAAAGATGTCAGCGGACGCAGAAGATGCCAATTTAGCTGGAGCATTTACCGAGGTCTCGTTGGCCATGTCTTAGGAGAGCAAGCTGGTCGATTCTCGGATGAGGATTTCTTGTTTGCCTGTGACAATATCAGGACGTCTGATATGCTAGCAGGTATCAAGAACGAGATCTGTTCCAGGTACTCAATTCCCTTGAGCCAGTCATGGGGTAAAGTACCTGTCGACGTACGGTACGAAGCCCAGCTAAAGTTGGAAGAAGCTGCCGCTCCCTTTCTCCCCCTCCGTGCTTGCGTGGGCAACTGGGGAGCAAAAATGATGCTCTCCAAGCATTGGAACAATCAAGGGGCGAAACGAGAAGCTCATGAGTGTCCTGCCATCATAAAATTATACATTTGATGTCTAACCGAACAGTAGCTGTGGAACTCGAAGCGGGTGATCAAGGTCAGATATACTGAGAATATGTTACAGCATTTTTATTTTAACACTTATACATGTAGATCCTGAGCAGAGCGACTCGTCTGACCTGGTGGACGAAGCCATAGCTTGTCCACCTACCGAGCCGGTCCAAACATCCCTGACACCGGTCGGTAGCTCCAGCGGCCGAGAAAAGCGAAAAGCTGGCAAGCGTGCTCGTCCTGTGCCGTCAAAGCAGCAGACGCAAGTGCAGCGAGTGCAGCGAGGGCAGCGACGCCGTTTGCAGCTGCAATAAACTTTTTTTTTTCCAACACCATTACAGTCAGGTCATCAAATGTACTAAGATGTAATCTATTATTATGCGGTGTAGCATTCAGTTGTAATTTTCTAGAGTCATTCAGTAATTTTTTGGAGTCATCCAGTAAGACGGTGTAGTCGTTCAGTATCATGAGTAGTCGTTCAGTAATTTTCTAGAGTCATTCAGTAACACGGTGTTACTGAATGACTACTTATTGCCGATTTTTGGAGTCGTTCAGTAACAGTAGTCATTCAGTATTTTTTCGGAGTCATTCAGTAATTTCTTTTCCTACGGTGTCACTGACTCTTCTGTCTCTTTATCTTTATTTTTTATCCTCTTTCTGCCCTTCATATATCACAGTCATTATGTGTCGTTATCTGTCGTCATGCGTCATGCCAAGAAGTCGGGAAGGAAATGGCCAAGGAGGTGCAGGCATCGTGTCCGTAGAACGACAGATACTTCTTTTATTGCGCCTTGAAACAGAGCCGTGGTCGCTGTGGTATAGGATTATATATTAAGTAGCCGTATCCTTGTACATAAATCTTCGTCATGACTATGTCGAGGTTGGATGCACAGTTCCTTAAACACGTATATTACACTTGATCAAACACGTGCTATTTGTATACAACACGGTTAATGTGTATACACCACAAGGACACCAATACATCGTATAGAACGGATAATATAGAATATTTTATTATAAAACATTGACATTTCAGAGGCAACAACACTCCCCCGTTAAGAGCTATATGCAACAGGTTGCTGTAGGCAGCATGAAGAATCATCCTATTTGGGCTGCGACAGCTGCTGTGGTTGAAATCGATCCTTATTTAGTTAGAGGGTAGAGGGGGGGGGTGGCCGCAAGGGAGGGCGGGGGGGCCGTATCATTTACCGTATAAAATAAAGAAAAAGGAAAGCAAAAAGGAACGAGGTCCTTTGGTGTTGGGTTACACACCCTACACCCCGTATGATGAAGGTGTTATTCCGAGCGCTAGACCACAAACACATCCTTCCCTACCAGTTCTTCTTCAGGTCCTATAGCTCCCCATCAATACCAATTAAGCCGCGTATTAGTCACTGCAAGCTTTTTTCTCTATTTTTTCTTTTTCGGTTCCTCTGCGTGCTCTTTCTCGTATTTTTCGACAAGCTGTTCTTCCATCATTTCTCAAAAGTCCGCATACCTATTGGGCATCGCGGCCATCCCAGTGGAGTCAGTTTTGGAGAGTGCCCTTGCCTGTTCATGCACGCAACATATGGTTCCGGGCGATACACCAGGCCTTATCATGCTGTGTACGCCTCAGTCACATTCTGCCGTCCATTTTCCCGTCTAAACTTTGCCCCACTGTCTCGTACATCCCGTTGACCTGGAACACTTCCTTTTCCCCTGCCCTGTCAAGTGGCCAATTTGGTTCACCATCTGGGTCGAGTTATTCCTTGAGGAATCCACACCATCAGCTGTTCAACAAGCCATAGTCGGGGCTCCACCCTCCGTCTGCACCCTCCAGCATGAGCAGCCACGTAGTGAGCTCGTGCATTTCTCGCGGTAAATGGACCTGCCATTGACAACGTGACGAGATTCAATTTTAGCCAGACACCATTATCCCAGCCATTCACAGGCCAGTCGCGCTCATCCAGTCTCAATCAAGTCTATGTGCACCCAATATCCATACCTTGCAGTCTATATAAAAAAGCGCGCTCGATTAACAGACTCTCCAACTCTAAATCCCTGATGACCGTGTGGACATAATCCTTTCCAGAACACATTGTACACACACCTCTTACTCCGACGCGTACAGCAAATAAAAATGGACAGCTGTTCCCCATACAAAAAAGTACAGTGCAGCCTTCTTTCGCATAACCCCTACACCCACCACCGTTACTGCTACTGCTACTGCTGCTACCACTGACTACTGCTACTACTGCTCTACTACTAGCCTGCATAGACGCTATGAGTCGACCTGCACCAGTGGTCACGCTAGACGGATACTGGGCCAATACCATCCTGGCGTGTCAGACCGCTTTGGGCATGTTGAGCTCCTTCGAGTCGCACGATCACGTTCTTGTTGACAATTGCACCCGTGCTCTGCGTAATCTCTTAGCCCATGGGACTAATCTCGCTGCCATGCGTGCTTACCAGCCTCCGTCGGCTGGGACACCGCCGCCGGCACGTAAACAGCTGCGCAAGGTGGCAACCCTTGATTTCAATCCGCGAGAGAACTGGACGATTATCAGCAATCATAAAGTAAAGGTCAACTGCGCCAGCCAGCTAACCATTGACGCCACTGCGGTGTCCACCGTCGAACAACTTGACACCATTCTTCCACATATCCAAGAAAGCGCAGTGCTTGCGATCGATTGCGAATTCCTCGGACAACAGAAACAGCTCCCTGAACTCAAAGTCCTTCAAATTGCGGTGTCGCCCACGTTAGGATTCGCCATCTTGGTAGATCAAATCGGCTTGGAGATCGCGCAGGATAGGCTTATGCCGATTTTGGAAGATAAAAACCGTGTGTTACTCGGGTGGGCTTTTACGGGTGACGCGAATGCCATTGAAAGCGCGTTCCGAGGTATCCAGCTCCCGCCCGTCCTGGATTTGCAAGCAAAGGTTCGTGGCCTGTACACTGAGATAATGAACCTGGGCCGCGCGATGGACAGAATCGCTCAGGACTGGGAGGGCTTCAAGGAGTTCAGCAAGGCTAAGCAGCTCGGCGATACCTTCCAGTTCCTTGGCGCGGACTGCGTCTGGGTGCAGTCCCCGCTGCCACCGGAAGCCATTGTTTACGCCGCCTTCGACGTCGTCAGCTTGCACGTATTGTACGAACTACTCAAAGACAGACCTGACCAGAGTATCTACTACTGGCCCGAAACTGTCATAAAAACGTACAACAGGAGGTCGCTCGACAGATGGTGGCGTGGCCGCCATACCAACATGATGTCCCCCAGCCAGCCAAAAGGTCAGTATATTACCTTGGTGGACTCGGACACTACATCAGTAAAACAACGCCCGCCTGGATCCCCTGCGCCGTCTGCGCCGTCTGCACCGTCTGCACCGTCTGCACCGTCTGCACCGTATGCACGTGCAGAAAGACCTACGAATAGAGGGCCTGAAGACCAGCCTTGCGATGACGAGCTCTTCAAGGTGCACACCCGTCTTGCCATCGAACGCTCGCTACAATCCCAAAACATGCTTGAAAAGGCACACACGCCTGTCGCAGGTTAGATCTCCCCGCCGACAGACCTGTCATGGGCTAGAGTCGCTCACAGCTGACTTTGTAGAAGAGATGGAAACAGAGATCATCGAATGGGGACAGGGCGCATCGGAATATGCCAATGCAGAGAGTGAGAACGAGCTCCATTTCGCAGCTGACGACACGACGCAGCACCAGAACACCGAAATCCGAAAGCACGACGCTTCCTGGGACGTCCAAAAGTCACCGGCCATGTCAGGCGCAGGCGCTCGCCAGGGCACACCAAGAGATGCCGCTCACCCTCCCGTCCTTGCGACACCACCACCACGCACGTATACCCTGTCAGCGCCTCAACTCCATCTGAATAAAGGCACATTTGAATGGGACGAGAAGAGAGAAACCGAAGTCTCACAGTGGGAGAGTTTTGCTGAGAAGTCGAATGCGGCGTGGAAGAAGCGCACCGACGTCGAGCTAAGCGACCTGGATGTGAGAAGCACCACGGCTCACACCAAGGCGTCCGGCGCTGCAGCCGGCAAAGACAAAGCCAAAACAGCGGGTCGCCAACAGCCTGTCAGCAATCCATGGGGCTATCAACATGACAGCTGGGAGACAGAGGAAGTGCGCCCGAGCACAATGGTGATGCCTATGCCGGGCATCCCTCACGTGAAATCGAAACGAAGCGGCCCGCGCACCCATAATTTGTATGGCGGTGATGCCTACTGGGATGACGACGACGACGACGACGACGAAGACGACGAAGATGAGGGTGTGGATGCTAACGAGAACGACGACAGCCAGGATGACAACGACGAGGTCGCCTCAAGAGCTACACGTTCAGAATCGCTTCCTACCCAAAAACATGCTCGGAGGGCGCACGCTCGGTCGGCGAATACGTTGATCGATGACATTTACCTCGAAGGCGAGGATCTGATTGGGCTCCACCTCGTCGATCAAATGAGCCAACTCAACGCCATACAGTGGGTACCGGACGGCAAAGAGACCCTCACGGTCGTCATTAATTTCCATTTCCATCGCGTTCGCGCGAGTCGCACCGGCAAACAACAGGTCAAGGCAATCCAGGTGTTCCTGGAAACTCACACGTCGTATCTTATCATGGTCGATCGCCTCGACGGCCAGCCCGAGAAGCTCAAGCGATCCAACCTGTATGATCTCTTCCATAACGACCGGATTCGGCGCGTCTTTTGGGGCTCCCCCAAGGCGGTGCAGGCATCCATCGAAGAGCGTCTCGGCTTTCGTCTCCCCAAGGACGATACTGTGCTCGCGTATGCGTTTGCCACGAAGCACCCGAATACCCCGCTCTCGTTCCACAATGTCATGAGCATCTACCTCAGCGAACATCCCAACCTGCGCACGTACACCGAGGCAAAAGAGGAATTCGAACGGACGAATCAGCGCAAGTTCTCCTCGTCTGTCTGGGATCGCGAGAAATTGTACGAAAGCAGCATCAAGTTTAGTGCGCTCGAGGGCTGGTGTCTTTTACAGATGTACCGTACCCTTTACCCATGAAACATACCCGAGTCCATTGCGAATAGTAAATAGTAGAGAAAAAAAAGAAGTGGCTCGCCAGTACGGAGGTGTAAATATCAATACGTTTCTTCGCCATCCTATCCCACCCACATCAGCAAACACACACACACACACACATAAAAGCAACAAGAAAAAAAAAAAAAAAAGAGAGAGAGAGAAAAGAGCGGCAAAATAAAGTGCATCGAGCTATTGTACATACATAGTCGCCGCTACTTATTATTATTATTATTATTACTGCCAGCGCCACCGGTGCTGCTACTGCCGTGGGTTTTTAATATCTCTACTTCGCGTCGTAATGACTCGTTTTCACGTGCCAGACGATCCCGTTCGCGTGCGGACTGGAGTAATAGATGCTGCAGGTGCTCGATGCAAGCGTTGATGTCCTGGCTCGCGGCATGCGACTTGCTTTCTTCCTGTGCCGCTGAAATGGAGCGACGAGAGTCGGTGGAGGATGCGCGACTTCTTGCTACCCGCTCCGAGGGCGTGGCACTCCCGCTGGCGACCGACATCCCCAACATCATATCGTGAAGCAGACACTTTTGAGCGTCAATCTGCCGCATCATCGTCTCCATATGGGACTGGATCATGTGGGGTATGCTAGGATCCTGGAGACGGTGGCCGCGTGACAATGAGCCGCACGGCGATGTGGTGGGTGAGCCTTCATGCTTGTCCGATTGACTTGATCCACCCGACAGTTCGAATCGTCCCTTTTTGCGGCAATCTGGCGACATGGACGGCGCTGGCGGGTTGGCAGCGTCAACACCACCACCACCACTACTACTACTAACACCAGCACCACCGCCAGCACTAGCGTTAGCACCACCACTGCTGCTCGGGAGGGACGTGACCGACGCAGCCGACGACGAGGTAGGCGGAGGCGCGTGGTTGTGTGATTCCTTATCCACCGAGAACCGACTGCTGAGGCGGCTGTGGCTCTCGCTGCGGGGAAGCGAGAGCGAGCTGTCCCTGGAAAGTGGCACGCCTTCAAACTTGACGTGCTGTTCCGTCGGTTTCTGGACCTCGAACCTGGACTTGCGCTCGGGCAGGCTGTCGTGGCTCGACACGCGTGCGACAGGTAAAGGGCGGTATTCGGAAGAAGAGGGCGGTGCGGAGCAGAAAGAGGAGGAAGAGGAGGAGGGGTCAGGTTCGTCCGCTTGCGTGGGATGGCCAGCAGCAGTAGTAGCAGCATGCTGGACACCGGTGTTTGTGCTGTTTTGTCGATGGGGCGCCTGGTTCACGCTGAAGCGGCCCTTTTTCACCTCAGAGATGCCGAGCCCGGTGGCGGACACCTCGTTGACGTCCGCATTCGTCACAGGCGACATGAAGGGTGACGCCGACGGCGGATGGTCGCTCTGCGGCGACGTCGAGCGCTGCGACGTGACAGAATTGTGCTGCTCGCCGTCCCGATTGTCCTCGACTACAAACCTTGACTTTTTTACAGGCGCCAGCGCAGTCGTCGGTTCAGAAGGAGCCGCAGCGGCAGCAGAGGGCTGCACGGCAGAGGGAGGACTTTCAGAGAGGGGCGAAGGGTGAGGCTGGGGCGGATTCCGGATCACGACTTCACCAAAGGAAATATGTTTCTTGGGTGGCATGGCGGCGTGTTGAGGAGATATCTGCTGCTGTTGCTGCTGCTGCTGTTGCTGCTGAGAAGCCTGTGATTGTTGTTGCTGTTGCTGTGCTGTTTGTGACTCGGATGGATCGCTCGCGGGCTGGGTATCATCGAAATCCCATTGCTCTGAAATTTGAACGGCCGTTTGTTTTTGAGGAAACCGCTTATGAGGTCGATTGTCCAGAGAGGGGACATGGGCAAGGACCGACTTGCACAGGTAATCCTTTTTCTTGGCTTCTTTGAAAAAGTGGTGATGCAGTAGCTTCTCGGCAGAAGGTCTGTCAAGAGGAGGGGAGTTCCGGTCAATTCACACATAAGATCATTATTTTTCCTTCCTAGAAGAAAGAAAAAAAAGGAAAGAAAATCCTTCGCCGCCACATACCTCTTCTTCGGATCTTTCTGTAAACACATGTCAATCATCTCCTTGAATGTCTTTGAGTACTTGTGCTTGGCGTGCTCGCGGTCCAAAGTAGGAGGGGCATTCGAAAGCGTCATCATCAGCACCTTATTTTTTTTAAAGAAATGATCGATCAGACATATGATACACACTTGGGATAAGGCTTCACGCCAATTACCTTCATGGGCGGATACTTGGCAAACGGAGCATGCCCCGTTGCCAGTTCAATGGCCGTGATACCAAAGCTCCAGATATCAGCCTTATAGTCGTACCCAGCTTGCTCCATCACCTCGGGTGCCATCCAGCAAGGCTAAATATACAGGAAAAAAAATGAAAGACTGAGGTGAGTCCTCTTGCTCGCCCTCAACTGCGTTACACATCTGTCTATCTTACCGTGCCAACAAAAGTCTTCCGAAGCTCGTTATTCTCGGTGAGGGAGCTCGAGACACCAAAGTCGGCGAGCAGCACCGTGCCTTGGTCATCCATCAATAAATTTCCGGCCTTGACATCGCGGTGGATATGGCCATTCTTGTGGAGGTAGATCAGGCCCTCCAGAGCTTGCTTCAGCACAGTGGCAATCGTCACCTCATCAAAGCCATCCTTGAATGCGGTCTTCATGATGTCCAGGCAGGAGCCACCTGAGAGATAGGGCGTGACGATGTAGAGCTTGGAGCCGCTGACAAAGGAGCCATACACACGCAAGACGTTGGGATGTTTCGATAACGCCATGAGTGCCGTCTCGCGCTGAACGTGCATTTAAGAAAACAAGTTTTAGACGACATCTTGTGTTCCAACTCGATCCAGGATATAAAATAAAAGAACGGGGAGATGTTCACTTACGCGAAGTTCATCAATCTGATTCCGTTCGAACATGTCGAGGTCGATCATTTTGATAGCCACCCGCTTATTGGAGGCCTTGTGAACGGCAGCATAGACAACAGCAGACGACCCATAACCTAGTTTGCAGAAACATAAACAAAACCATACACGACCGGGCAGAGGTATATAAAGAAGAAGAAGAAGTTACCGATAGGCTTTTGGATATCGAAATCTTCTTCCTTGGGAGCCCAGTTGGCCTCGGTGACATTGGAGAGCGAGGCAGACGAGAGACTGGCGACGGGATGGAGGGCATGCGGGGAATCCTGGTGGAAGCTCGGCAGACGAGGGAGATGGTCGGACACGCTCATGGATCGGCGAGCCGGGTGGTTGGATTTGGCAAAGGAGCTACTGCTGCTGCTGCTGTTGTGGTTGTTATTGTTGTTGGAAGAGGATGTAGGATTAGAATGGTTGGCGCTCATGCTTGCTTGTGTTGTATAAGATGCTTCTGCTGTGGTTGTTGTTATATGAGGAGGAGGCACGGGAGGAGAAGGTGCAGGTATAATAGAAGGTGGAGGTGCCGGTCGTGCTGATGGAGTGCTTGGTGTTCTTGATCCGGGAGCGGAACGCTCTTTTTGCTGTCTAGTGTGCTTGGAATGCGGTCTGGAGGAACGAGAGTCACTGGAAGAGTTTCCTGGTTTCAATAGTGAAAGGCTTTGGAGAGGGTTTTGAGTCATCAACGCCCCAGCAGTGGCTTCTCATCGACTTGGGTTATTATCGTGCGTATGTGCGTGTTGTATATTCGACAAAAAAAACTGCACGAAAAAATGAAAATAATTTTTGTTTCTTTTCGGCTGGCTTTCAGTCTGCCCGCGCGCCCTTTCAATTGGGGACGATTTGTTCCATGCAGTCACTCTATAAATGATACATGTCCTGTATATACCATATACTATATACTGCTCTACGTACAGTATTGTACTGTACACTACAGCTGTTGCAAACAAGAGGCAGTCGGTGTTGCTCAATTACTATGGCTCGCATGAGTCGTTATCTCAAGTCAATACTCATTATTTCTACTGCGGGTGATCAGGTCAGAGCACCCCTTACCCCATTTATCCTCTCTCTTTCATTTGCGCTTGAGCTATCACGGTCACCTGGTCATGTCAGGCCCAGTTACACTCTTCCGATACTTACCGGGAGCACTCCACTCTAAAGTGAGTAGAATAAAAAGATATGATGCTTTTGCATGCAGAGCTGCAATACATCCTGCTCATATGTCAGCTTTTTTGTTTTCCTGCATAGCCGATATCAGCATCTGTCTGCTGCGTCCGTTCTTCTAATTACCGCAAGGTACAACGCGTGACCCCATCACGGACAGCTGCGGAAAATAAACCATGGACGGAAGCGTATGGTATACGTAGAGGGACAGAATACAGACACTTCTTTATTGAATACGGCTGAAAGGTCGCCTCCCTTCCTCATAGAGTTCAAGACGGACAGTAAGACGAGAGAACTCGTCATCGATGATCTGGATCTCACGTTGATGATCATAGACAGGAAAGGACCGTGTAAATGCGTTGCCACACTCGGGTATATCCGAGAGGTTGATCCGCGAATACCCCACCCGTTCCTTGAACCCATCGGCATACACGGCTGCGAAATGAACCGTGATTTTGCGTTTCCGGTCCATCCAGGCGCGCAAATCGGCCAAGTCACCGCGTTGCTGGATGATCAGTCCAGGACTGGATCCTTCCAGATCGTTACCGGGTTGTAAATAATCACGGTGGTGGTTGTGGTTGTGGTTGTGGTTGTGATTGCTATTGTTGTTGCTGTTGACGCGATGGTGGGGTGAGGATGAAGGAAGGGATAACGATACGGATTTGTCGACGTGCCATTCCCGACCGTAAAAGGTGGCTGGACACTGCCATTGGTCGCACTCAAAGAGACATTCGACGACGGGAGGAGGTGTGCGGAGATGCGGTATGAAGATGGCATGACAGATGCGAATATTGAAGAAACAGGCTTGCTGTGATGAGAGGGATGCGGTGGAGGGTGATAAGCAGCGACTCAGTGGCCGCAGCTCCATCATCGGGGGCTGCTTGAGCGTTGTGCCCGTAGCAGTTGTAGGTGTAGTTGTAGTTGTAGTTGTAGCAGTAGTAGGAGCAGTGGCGTGAGAGGTAGTAAAAGGAGAAGGAGTGGAAGTGCCGGCGGATCGAGTGATGGCTGTCGCGGTGGACACGGGTCTTCGTAGCGGGGTTGCCATTTCTTTGTTGCGATCGTTGGCTGTGGGGGACATCTTGGAAACAAACAAACCCACGCGTATCTGGCCACGGCCGCGGTTTAGCGAGCCCCAGTGGCCTTTATCCAGAACGTAGTGCTTGATCTGGCGGCCGCCTTCGTCGTCGTTTGGGTACGGCGTCTGGTTGTATACAAATTGCGCCCCTTTGATGGGGAGCTCTATTCGCCCTAGTTCGTCTGTATCGCCGTGTTCATTGAAGCTACATACGTCGAGCGTAACACGTGCTGGGTATCGTTTAAACCGGCGGAGGATTTTGGCCGATAGAAAGTACACGAGGACCGTTCGCCAGCGAGGCGTCGAGGTACATTCCACAGGCTGCGTGCAGATCAGGGTGTTCGGCAGTATGAGATCATCTACATCCGGTGGCAGTGCAAAGTCCAATTGACTCTTAATGAACAGTTCGCGGCTAGGGTCACTTATAAACGATCGACCTGAAACGTTGCCGAAAAATAAAAAAAAAGTTAATTCACGACAACACAGTAAAAAGAGACAACTTTTTTTTCTTCTTCGTCTCTTACCGTCTTCGATTGCGACGAGTAATGCATAGTGACAAGTATTTGTCAGGAAGAGAGTCATACGTCTGAAGGCACGAGGGGGGCGTGGGTGGCCCTGACGACTGTGGAAGGATTGTATGTATTAAACGGATGAGCCTGTGATGCCTGAAAAGTCAGATGAGTTGCAAAAGCCTAAAAAAATACTGTACACTCCATACGAACGAAACGTGCTCAGCCAATAAAACCGTTGATTCATGAGGGTTTCGTAACCAATAGAACCACCGAGTGATGAGTTTTTATCATTCGCTATTTTGCATAAAAAATGTACGCGTCTTGGCAAGTGCGTGCGCCAGGTAGCCCAATAAAATCAGCTCGTTACTGCTTTTCGGGTCTTGTCATGGTATTAAACAGGAATGACAAAGTAGCCTATATAAAGTGATGCTTAGTGCTCTTTACCACAACCTTGACCACTGTTCATTTGGATTGAAGCAGTTCTGGGTTACAGCTTATGAAAACTAATGTTTGCTGTGTACGATAATAGTGTGATGCGAAGATTGCAAAAAAAAAAAAAGGAAAGTCCCACTGCCTTTGGTTTAGTAGTTACATGGCTCATGGAAGCGATATGGTACGGGTCGATGGATCTGTATGCCGTGTCAAGTAAGCACTGTCAATAAGTTGGAGTGATTTGTAGCAGCAAGTGCACTAACGTCTTTGATCCGTGATCGGTGCCAAACCAAAACCCTTCTGTCTGAATAAAATAAAGCAATGTATCGAGCATTTGACCAAATTTTATGTCTTCTTTCTCTTCTTCGCCCATGGTCCAACTTCAGACGGAAAAGGCCTGCTTTGATCCCGCAGCATTGTATCACGACGTCAAGTGGCCAACGCGAAGCGACGCGACCTCGAGCACAAATGCCACAGCATTACTTAATATTCGTAGGTGGTCATCTAGGAATAGATTCTCCTATCTTCATGGTACTGACATGAATATGTGTTTGGCACTGATTGAAGCGTCTACAAGAATCAAAAGCCTGCAACAAGGGATTCGAGACAAAGCTGCAGTCCTCAAAATAAAAGGTATTCCAATCTTTCATACCGTCAAGAGGAATGTCTATTTGCATAGGAAACGCACTCGATACCTGCCAAGGTGTCATAGCTCTATCGTTCGGATTATTTTGGGATTACTTCCAACATTTGAACAGCAAATGCTCCGGAAGCCTTACCAGTACTCCAAAAACACTCGTGGGCATTTTGATGCCAAGTCTCCTTCTGTTTTTGTTCCATTCTTTTTTCCCCCTTTTTTGCCACACGAATAAAGGCACAGCATCTTGGCAAACGGAAGTCATTACGACAAGACCATGAGTCAGACATCATTCAAGTAAGCATATGTTGGGCATGTCTTCATGGGCTGCTCAAAAAACAGAACAACAAGGAAGGAGAGCATACGGCACCTCAAGAGAGGGAAGACGTTCCGTTATATGGGATAAGAGAGCGGGACCGGGTGCAGCGTGATCGGCACGGTATATGTGGATAGTCAAATACCTTTACCAATTCTTGCTCTTCGGTTGGTAACTTTTTAAAGGTCCAACGTATAACCGCTCGAAATTGGCGATGCTGCAGAAACGGTGCGCACTCAGCTAGATACAGTCGCATACAATATTGAGCAGCTGACGCGAGGCTGCTTGCTTTATTACTGGGGAGGGCAGGTGTCTTTCTTTCTCTCTAGACCTCGTCAGTCATCGTTACACAATGAGGTCCCTATTGAAGAATAGTGCCTATGAAGTCTACATTAAGCACACATTCTGAAGTTCGTAAACAATTCAAACCAAGAAAGTAATAAGCATGTTCTCGGACAGAACAAAACAGCCAGAATATTTTGACAATGTCCACTAATTGCGAGAATTAATACCGGTGCAAAACATATCAAAGTTCGAAATAGACATGCAAAAGTATGCATGATGGAGCACACAGGCGACACCCAAAATCAAGTTAATCCAGACAATCCTTCACAAGGCAGAAAAGTATAATATATGTGTTCCATAGGCAAAATAGCATAGCATTTATTAGCAATGAAATGCATAAAAGAGCCTAGAGATAGTTTAGTTGGTGGCAGCAGCAGCAGCGCGACGGCGGTCACGCTCCTCAGCAATGGAGAGCTTGATACCCTTGCCCTTGGGAAGCGAGATCCAGGACTTCTTGCCGGAACCGATGACGAAGACGTTGGACTGCTTGGTGGCGAAGACGCGACCCAGAGAGTCCTTGACGTGGACGATCTCGAGACCACCAATGTGGCGCTCACGGTGAACGATAAGACCGACACGACCAATGTTACGACCGCCAGTGGCCATGGCAACGTTGCCAGTCTCGAACTTGACAAAGTCGACAATCTTGTTGTTGACAAGGTCGAAGCGGATGGTGTCGTTGGCCTTGATCAAGGGGTCGGGGTAGCGGATGGTGCGACCGTCGTGGGTGACAACATAGGGGATACCCTTCTTGCCGACCAGGACCTTCTTGACACGGCAGAGCTTGTACTTGGCCTCCTCATCGGTGATGCGGTGGATGGCGAAGCGACCCTTGATGTCGTAGACCAGACGGAAGTTCTCGCCAGTCTTCTCGATGCTGATGACGTCCATGAAACCAGCGGGGAAGGTCGAGTCAGTGCGGACCTTGTGGTCGACCTTGACAAGACGCTGCATGAGGATCGACTGGACCTCGCGGCCGTTCAAAGCATACTTCAAGCGGTTGCGCAAGAAGATGATCAGGGGAAGACACTCGCGAGTTTTGTGGGGACCGGAGCTGGGCTTAGGGGCGTACGAGCCTATACGCAATGCCACGGTTAGCAGACCGAGTCAGGTTGGTAGTGTATGTCGATTCTTACCCAAAAGCTTGTCAAGCATCCAGTGCTTGGGAGCTGCCAAACGCTTCATGTGCTTCTTAGGACCGCGAGCCTATCCATCCATCCAAAGCGTCAGTATCTAGCCTTTCATCCATCCATCCATCCATCCATCTATCTATCCATCCATCGACGTATCCAGGCATCCATCCGTTCGTCGCCTTCTTTCGATGTTCCCTTCAGCTATGTACATACCATGGTGTTGGATAAAAGAGGAGGATCTCAAACTTCGAAATTTGAATTCTACTTTTGGCAGAGGGACGCTGAGAACTTTGGAGCTCCGATTGCCGACCAATCACATTCATGGAAATCATTCGCTAAGCATCTGCTTCTCGACAGAACTGTTGAGACCAGCCTATGACCCTTTCATGTATAAACAACATGACGCAGAGCTTTCCCTTAACGTGTGCATATCCTAGAAAGAAAGAAAGAAAAATACAAGATACTCTATAGATTTCAGCTCTGGAGTGAGTAGATCTGTGGCCTGACCACTGTATTTGATTTCGTACACTGCATTTCAGTCGCTTTCCCTCTCGCGAGCGTCTCGATCATAATCTTTTTTTCAATATCTTCCACTAGTATATGTGAAGTAGCAGTCCAATATATACTTTTTATTCATGGTAGACTGTAGTGGTATATGACAATTGCGCTTGTATATGTATTCTTTTAATTATGATGGACATGCCTCAAAAGTGCCTCTGCATCTTCTACACACTTGGAAGCTCATTTTGTACGGGCACCGCAGTCTCTCTTTCCTCTTTTTTATTACAATTGTTCAATAAATATATACATTTTTATAGCCTTTTACGGTGAATAACCTGCAGTAGAACAAACAAGTCTGTCATGGAAGGTAGTAGAGGAGGATGGTACAGATAGAGAGAAAACAATGCTTGCGGTAATAAGAGGGCGATAAAAGTTTTTTTCTTTTTTAAATAAATACCATCTTAGTGCTTCGCTTGAAACGCATTTCCTTGTAGCGGGTGAGTGGGATGGCGCTCAAGGCGACGAAGGATAAGGGCTAAACGATGGCGGTACTAAACCTTCTGCTGGTGGGGAGATCGGCCTCGCAAGCAGATGATGTATACTTGAACGTCGCCTCTTTTGCTCCTGTCGGAGAGGAGGAGGAGGTGGTGGTGCTGGTAGCGGGCGTCGCGGCTGTGGTGAGTTTGCCCTTCTGTTAATATCAGGAGATAGAGGAGAAGAGAGTCGTAGTCGTTTTTGTTGACGCGCATTATCAGCGCCGTTGGTTCTCGATAGAGGAAATACCAGCGGCGGTAGCTGCACAAGACCGCAGCCATCCTCTCGATGGTCAGTACTACTGTCGCTTTCGCCATGGACCGAGCCATGATCTATGCTATCTGGCACCATATCTACGTCACCCAACAGTGCTCTCAAGATATCTTCAATAACGACGAGGCGCTGTTCGATAGAGGAGATCGACTTTCGTCGTTGCTGCTCGCGGTCGTGGATGGATCCCATTGAAAGAGGATCTTCCGCCGACGACGGCCGTGGAGGCGCGACAATAGGTCGATAGGTATAAGCAGGTGGGGTTGTGTGATGAATATATTCGCAGTTGGCGTGCGTCTTTTGACATCCAAGGCAAGGTCGCTCGCCGTTACATTTCGTTTTCTTGCGCCGGCACTCGGTGCATGCAGCTGCTACTTTTAGCCTCTTCCGCCTCGTCTGATCCATGATAGGGGACGCGTGCGCCTCGATATATGGATTACAGTCGTATGAAAGAAAGAAAGGAAAAGGAAGTAGAGGAAAAGTTAAAAATTATCTAAATGAGTTAAAAGAGAAGAGAGGAAGCAGGCGAGAAGAAAAAATCAGGCGGAGTACATCCATGATGAAGAGAACTTTTTCCACGTCGGCATGTGGTCCAGTGCACTTTCATTGACTCCCGCTCGTTCTCTATTAGGCGCTGACCCCATGATCAGGTCTATCGCTGCCGATCCGGTGGCCGCACGCGCACTATATTCTCTTTCTCTCTCTTTTTTTTCTCTGGGGGGAGGGATTTTGGGAGGGAGAGAGGGAACAATCGACTGTTTAAACTTTCTTAGCCCTCTAATGGTTTCGCTTGGGGGGGGGGGCGTGTGCCACCTAGCCACCCATCGCCTCTGCCTTGGCATGGTTTCGGAACCTCGAGCCGATTCATTTTCGTTGCATGCTGTACATTCGTCTTCGTTTATTGACATGGTCATATGCTTGTGCCCCTATGGAGCGCTTCCGTTTGTTTGCACCTCAAGCATAGATGGATGGAGCCGGAAGGAGACACAGTACATTTCTTTCTTGGGGGCTACTGTGCGGACCCAGTAGATGTCAGCTTCAGGCGGTGCACTGCCCACTGCTTGCTCTATCCGCTTTAAAGACCGTTAAGCTCTATCAATTCCATCTGTGCGCGGCAAATGCTTACCTGATTGATCTCACTCAGAGGATCGGAACCTCTTGTGAAACAGTAGCAATGGATCATGGGAGACGTTGTGCGTGATACGTGGTCACTCAATCCGCGAAACGCATCTGAATATATCATCATAACGCGTGAGCTTCTATTTTCTGTTGCCCTAGCTCAGACTAACCTAGAAACTCAAGTGCGATCGCAGGCAGGTTCATGACATAATGATCAATGTGGTCATGCAAGGCAAAGGTCTCGCGTATGAAGGCTCGTCCATCCATATTATAAGTCTGTATCCGGTCAGACCCAACCTATTTTTTTTAAAAAAAAAGAGCGGCACACAACATGAATGTCAGTCACTTCGCACTCATGAACACGGATGCCTAGACCCCAAAAAAGTCTGTGTGTAAAGGGGGCGAAAAAGGCGAAAGAAGGGGGGGGGGCATGTTGCACGGGTTCAAGGTCCCGGCAGCGTCGGCAAGCGGAAAATCGTATGCTGTCATGTTACCTTGTTCAACGCGATATTCTTGTTCAACCATTCAACGGAGGCCGGGTTCAGATCGTTGGCATAGACTTTGCATCCTTGCTTTTTACATGCAGGAATGGCAAAAGGCCCTACGCCAGCAAAGACGTCGCCTACCCGTGTTTTTCGTTGAGCCAAATATTCGTATGCAGCTTCCTTTTTTTTTTCTTTTTTCCTGCACTTATTCGCACATTCTATATATTTGGTATAGACTGGGGGGATAACTTACAGATGACGCTCCCTTTCGCAAAGGACCGAACGAGCCGGTCATGTTCGTGCTGCAGGCGTGAGTTCCAGTACACTTTGCTAAAATCGAGCATGAAGCGGCAGCCGTTTTCCGACTATGTAAACAGAAAACAACATGACACACACAGAGCAAGAGAAGAGAAAGTAAGTGGTGTACCGTATCGTTTATTCCTGTTGAGTATACGCGAAAGACCTCTGCTGTTTGTGTTCTTACCAAAGTAGTGACCATCTGGTCTTCACCGGCGAGGACTTCCATTTGAAAGTTACGGTACGTGTTATCAATCATGGTTGTTTTGTTGACCACAGTAGTGATGTTTTTGTATTTCTACTAATTTGGTTGGGTCTGTGCTTTTTCCACATTTAGACATTGAACTTACATCCAGAATGACTTGGCCTATCAAGGCCTTGTAAGCATCAAATTCAGGCTGCAGATTCAGATGGGCTAATACACACAGAAAAATAATAAGCACCTTACGTACTTTCTCTATCAGCACTTACCAATATGACCCACTTTGGTGAAAGAAGAAGGGATATTGTCTCCGGGCAGAACCGCTCGGAATATTTGATCTGCGTCGTCGACTCCTTTAGCATGGCATATATAAATATATATATATTTTGTCGGACACACCTGCGGTCCAGTAGTCATAGGTGATATGAAATGTGTGGTTGACAAAAGTCCAGCCTTCGTGACGCATTTTTTCGCGAACATCACCGGACAGCTCCGACTCTTCCTGGACATTGACGAGTAGTACAGCGTAAAGACTGTCGCCTTCTGTGTCGCGCACAATCATGGGCAGCCGAGGAACCTGGAGCATCCAGCTACAGTATCATATTACGAACCATGGATGGTCGGCTTTAGTTCACCTTTGCCTATTGTTCAGCTTACTCCTGGCGCTCGGAAGTTATAGATGGAATGGCACGTCCCGGAAGCCGGATGCCACGGACGTGCCAATCATACGTAAATCGACTGCGATCGAGGCATGTCATGCCCTTGTTGGCAGGCGCTTCGCTCAACATGGCTCGGCTCGTGGTTGACATGGCGAAGTTGTATTGTTAATATGTGAGAAGAGCAAAGTTCCTCACAACTCCGCAGATCTGGCCTTTGTTTGCATGTACCTGACTGACTGGGGAAAAACAGCACGTAACACATAGAAGCCTCAAAAGTCACATTTTTATAAATCTCATAGAGTAGCTCTATGAGACATGTTCATGCAGTGGAGGTATTTGAGCATAGTATGTGACATGTAAGCCGCGTTTCTACATGGCAGTGCTGCAAGCTTTAACTGGTAGTGATAGTGACATCCAAGTAATACTCCGCCCTTGCTACTTTGCGCATCAGCAGAAGAAGACCGTTCCTTATGATATGTAGCAGACACAGATTGAAATTAGGTTATGACGAAGGTTTACAATATACTGCAGCATGTAACACATTGCAAGGACAACCTATGACTTGTCACATACAAGTGGTACAGGGCGAAAGAGATGACCCCGTGAGATGAATGCCTGTGACTTTGAACTGACTTTCAAAGTACACCGTTGCTAAGTGAATATTTGTGCAGACACGCTTTCGAATCGTCTTCAGTTTTTTCCATCTAGAATTGATGATGATTTATAATGGGAAGACTTCAAGACAATCAATACAGCTCACGCTCGACAAGAAAAAACAGAAAACAAACGGAAAATAATGAGGGACTAGAAAAGTTACAGGTACCGTCACGACTATATATGATATTTATATTGTATGGATACCCAACCAGAAATTATAAAGTCAGTCTTTTGTCCTCCTTTGGATCCTGCGCTTGTACAAGCGATATGGAATGATACTCAGAACTATGCGGCGTCATATGACATGCTGAAAGAGCTTGCGCATGAAGCGTCTGCTGTCCTCGAAAGCTCAGGGACGTCAGAACAACAGCCGCAGAACGACAGCCATGATATCTTGCAGCAAGAACAGGATCTTCTCCTCAACGAAGAGCACGACGACCTCAACTTTCTGTTCAAATGCTTCCCTACCCTTACCAAGGAAGAACTGCTAAATACACTCAAGGCGCAAGGCAATGATCTTGAGAAAGCGACAGACATCTTGCTCAATAATGTCTTTCTCGAGGAGCAGTCCGAGACGAGCACCTCCGGTTCTCTCACAGACGAAGAGCAAGATACCAGCTCCAAAAAGAAGGACAAGAAGAAGAAGAACAAGGACAAGGTGGTTTGGTCGAATGTCCTCATGACGGGGGCAAGGCGTCTCGAGCATGAATCCGACGAGGCATCGCCCGCCACGGTTCCGTTCAATGTATGGCACCAATACGACGATCAGGTGAACACCATCCAGAACGTCTTTCCATCCGTGCAGCGTTCTGTGATCCTTGGCTGTGTGCAACGTTCGCGAGGCAACATCATTGCATCCGTGCGTACGTTGCTGGAGAAGGAGCAAAAGCCTCATATGGAGCTTCACCAATGGCAGCAGATACGCGACATGGATGACGTCGAATCCCGACTACGCCCCATTCTCGCGGATCGCACACCGCAAGAGATCCACGGCCTAGCTGCGGGTGTGACCGTAGCCAACCTCGACACCAAACCGCCGCCCAGCATTGAGCAGCAGGTCCAGGAAGCCGTCCAGTTTGCCTTGACCTTTGATCGCGAACAAAAGGAGCTTGCGGAAAGGATGAAGCAGCTGTCACTGCAAGCCAGCATCAAGGCCGATCTCAAGGATGTGGCGACGCTGCCCGAGTATTTGCTCCTTAACAATCGCGACAGTTATGCCGAAGACGATCCCGAGGAATGCCGGTCGATGGCCATGTCGTGTATCATGCAGCGCAACGAGCTGTTCCAGCGCGCAGCCGAAGCATATCGACGGTCCAGAAACAAGGGCGCCGAAGGAGGCATCGCATTCTACTATTCAGATAACGTAAGCTGGCTGGGAATGGCTTTGGTACGTAAGCTCACCGCAGAGAGATGAGAATAGGCGCGTCAGCTGGACAAACAAGCCAAGGAATGGAACATGCGTGCTGCACGAGCCCTTGTACGAGGACATCGGTAAATAGTGGAAGGAAACCGCTTTTCGTGACGGGCAGGCTAAATATCGGATACAGGCTGGAGCATAATGATGACAATTTACTCGATCTCCACGGTCTTTCAGTAAGCGAGGCGCAGACACTCATCAAGGAAGGAGTCACCCAGTGGTGGTCCAGGAGCCAAATGCAATCACGTAAGGACACCGTACTGGGCAGATAAGGCAGGTACCGATTGACTGACACTGACTGACTGATGGGATTGCAGCGCGTAAACGCTTACAGCCGCTGCGCGTAGTCACGGGCGCAGGCAGGCATTCGAAATATGGCGAGTCCAAACTTTTGCCTTCGGCGCTACGGCTGCTGAAGCAGCAAGGATGGCGCACAGAGGTACCTTATCCAGGGTGTATCCTTGTCAGAGGGCCTGCGACATAATACCCGACTCAAGAAACAAAAAGGCGTCTGAATCTACTCTACAACGGTGTACAGCGTTATTTTTCATTTATATCGTCTACATATTACCTATGTATGCAGATAGAATTAGACGACACCCGTGGTGGTAATGAGCAGATTTTAACTTATAAACTAGCCTATACCAACAAGTTCGACCAGGGACATTGGACTGAGATAAGCTCATACACAAGCAGTATGACGTGCAAAAAGTGGTTGCCCTTCGGTAAAATAAACAAGCGGGGGGAAACTGTGAGTTCGATCCCGTTGTACATACGAGGGCCAACGTGTGTTTCTGTATTTATTTTCATTTTGCAATACGCTTTGCAATATACAATGTCCCTGCCTAGATTTGTGCGTGCTGCCGTAGCCTCTCGTAGCAGCTTACGCGTTCTCGGCGTGAGTGCTTCCCGTCATTTGCCTCGCCATTACCCCAGTACGGCGCAACGACTGACACCAATCGCGCCCTCGCACACCTTCTTAAGCCGGCAGTACACATCCCATACTTCCAAATTCAAGACTGCGTAAGGGCATTGACACGAGGGTGCGAAATTATGACTCAACGACTGCAGAAAATTGTCAGTAGGCGATTACCACCAGTACGCGGACGAAACGCTGGACGTGATTGTTGATAACCTCGAGGCGATTGGCGACGAAACAGAGATTGACGGCTTTGACGTCGAATACTCACAGGGTGTCATGACCCTCAAGCTCGGTGCACACGGTACCTATGTGATCAACAAACAGCCACCCAACCAACAAATCTGGCTATCTTCGCCCAAGAGGTATTCAAATGATACTCTGCCCTCTATCTAGTAGTCTCACTTAGTACTGATGGTAGCGGTCCCAAACGGTACGACTATGACATGGAAAGCAACAAATGGTTCTATCACCGCGACAATCATACTTTGGATGGTCTTCTGAACGAAGAACTGAGTGAAGCCCTTGGCCAGCCTATCGACGTTTTGGCCCATTAAACGCATATTGCATAATAAATAGATGTTCATACCTGCAAAGCTCATTACACCGACGAGGATGATGAGATTAGCACTTATCAGTACTGTGTGCGGCTTAACGGCAGATTGTACATACATACTTACAGTGTCTTATTGATTTTAAATGCTAGATTCAGACGATGATTTTTCGACATCGTACAGAATATCGTTTGTATGGAGGGATATAGATAGAGCTGCTGCGAAATGCATGCCACTGCAAGGTACCAGCCAAAGCTGCCCTTGCTTGAATAGAAAGATATTCCTGATATGATTTATTTTACTGTATCAGAAATAAAGAAACAAATACCAGCATGATACGTCCTGCTGATATGCATGCATGCGCGGTCCACAAGACCAAGAAGATCAAAATATTCCTTGTATAAACGTTCCTCATCTCGTTCTCAAATACCTTTGTAACCTTATCCTTATACATCTATAAACAGTCGTGGTAAAAGCAGCGCTTGTGGGCCTTTTTGTTTGTCAGCAGCATTCTCAGTCAAAGATATATAATATGAACATCCTCCTGCCAAGCAAACCCGAAGAACCATTCCGAAAAAGCGTATAACTTTATATCTACACAAAGGAAAGGAAGAAAGATAGAAGAATAGGTAATATAAGACTGGTAAGAAGAAATAAAAAAAAATGAACTGAGACAAGGGGACACTAGCAAGGTGTTATGAAGCAGTCGGATCGACGTGGGATCATCATTCATAGCAAAGAGCAAGAGACGTGGGGATATCATTTTTTGGTTTTTAACCCGGTGGCTGACCCTACTTTTGCTGCTGCTGCTGCTGACCCTGCTGCTGACCCTGCTGCTGTTGTTGCTGGTTGGAAGAGTCATTGTTGTTGTGCGTCTAAATGTTTCGGAATACGCAACGGTATGAATACCCATCCCATTATCCAGATCCCATGCTTATTGCCCACTGCTTACCTGAGTACCGACAACAGAACCTACACAAATCATCACGCGACCCGGTCAATAAGCGGTTATAAATTTGAGAGAGGTTCGAGAACTTACCAATGATGATGCCCAAAATCACCAAAATGGTCACTGCAATGATGATCTTCCATTTCAGATCTTTCCACCACATGCGCTTGCGGACTTGGTTAGCGCCACGGCGGAAGTGGTGCGACGTCGACTGCAAATCCTCTATGGTAGGATAAAGCTGTAAATATATGGAGAAGGCCTTCACAGATCAAAAAACAAAAAGCGTCTTCTGACTTACCCGTCTTGCCACGCAAATCATCGAGACGTTCACCACGCTGCATAACCTTGTCAATGTTATCTTGCATGATGTTCACCACTTCGTCCACTTGGGCTTGGACCCGCTGCGTCTTGGGTGGAGCGCCACCCGCATTCTGTTGGGCGTTAGGAATGTAAGGGTCGTAAGGTGCCGACCTAGTGATAGGCTGTTTAGAGACGTCATACGCGAGTAGTGTTGTAATAGAGAAAAGGCCCGCTTGACCCCCGAGATCGAAAAACTTACATTATGAAAAGTGAAAGAGGTGCAAGAAATCGAAAACAGTCGGTCGCCAAGACGCGCAAAGAAGGAAAAGCATGAAAAAGAGATTTGACCAATCCGATGCCAGCGGTAAATCAAATAATGAGCTAAAAAAAACCAGCAAAGGCTGGTGACGCGCGCCTTGCTCTTCTTTAAGGCCGGCCCGCCCAGAAAAAAAAACCCCACAAGAACAGGGAAAGAAAGCAAACCACATGACATCACCCCAAGTCTTGCATTGTTTTTTCTTTTTATTCCGTTCAGTCTTCAGCGACTGTTTATCTTGACGCTACATTGAATACAATTTCTGTCTTGTTGCCAGAAAAACCCTGCACACAAGGTCAAGGTTAAGTATCATGTTTTGTTACACGCACACTTAAAAGTTTAAGACATGGCCGTCTAGCAACACACCAAAATATATGGTTGCTGCAGATCAATTTCGTTTTGCTGCTTATAATGTTTTTTATATCCTGATTACAACATGCACATATCCTGCATCCTACATATACATAAGAATCGACATAACCTTAACTTCCATCATACCGTCTTACTCAACGATTTGACACCCAATTGACGCCAAACCTGGGGTATAGGTAGACACAGTACGTGCGGATATAATATGCGGATATAGTGTTAGAGTGATATATGAGTCTTCCTGTCTTTTTGTTTCACGCGCTGTTCCCAGTTCTGTCCTCCATGACGAGGTTTCACCTCTGTTACAGGGAGGTACGATATTTATGGAGCATCCAATCATATTGCGGCAATTACCAAAGGACTACAGAGTGACATTATGCATACATTGCGACTGAGGCAGTTGAATGCAGCGCCAATAATGAAGCAGAGGGCCTCGGAATATACATGTCGTCGCTGCACAGTCATTGCTATTGGCTCACACTCTGCTGCTATCACCCGGACGAGCATATAAATACTGTACTGTACTGTATGTACAGCACCAAAAAGATAGATGATGGTATATCGTTCTTCTTCATATTTAGGTAAACTGCACATGCAAAATGAAGGATGAAAAAGGCAGATAAGACCATCGATATATGGCACCAATACCTTTTCCTTAGAACTCTTTTTTCTAACGGTAACATGGACCGCGTGCTAGCAGAATATGCCAACGAACCCTTTGATACACGAAAAATACCTGATGTTAATCCCTGTCAGGGTGATTTCATTATTTCATTTGAGACAAAAACATATACCATATTCCGTATGGTTCCTTGGATTCTTGTTTCTTGCCCGCATGGTTCCTTGCTTGGGCCTTGTGGTGCTGCTCCGTATGGTGTTCTTTGCGCCTGGTCTCACCTGGTGTAAGGTGTCAAGTCCCACCAAGCACCACCAAGCACAGAGAGCGGATAGGTTACACGCACCTTCCTTTTACAACCATTTGTTGACTTCTCTTTTGCTGCCTCCATCTTTTTTCTCGTAAAGCCCCTGCCCTCCACTTTTCTTCCCGTAACCACCTCACCTCATCCTCCCTCTCTTTTATTTTTACTCAACCTCAAAGTATTTCTTGTTCAATCCTTATAGTTTAGAAAACAGTATAAATATCCAATACTTTGTGTCTCTAGAACAGTCAATATTATCCTTTGCCTCCGTTGGAATCGCCTACTCCACCGATAACACAAGCCGCCCCATTATTTCTTTACACACACACAAGAGACGTAACATTCCTCTTTGCCTGTTCTCTCAACCTGTATAATCAAGAGACGTATATTCCTCTCTGATTCCCTTGTTACCTTTATTCTCTTTTCTTTTATACCCTCGTACACGTTAAACACATACCTTGTGGTTTGACTGGTGCTCATTACATATCTTTCTATTCCTCTTTTTTAAGCTTACCTATCACTCACCCCTCACACGTGGTGTTCCTACTACAGGGGACAGCAAGAAAAACATCAACCCGCACGTTACGAAGCAACAATTTTATCGCGAATCCTATCACGAAACAAAATCAGCAGTAATTCAAAAATGACCGATATCCAGAACTCACCTGTGTTGGCACAAGAGCCCATCGACGGAAACCAACTGCGCACGGAATCCGGTGCCCACGATGAAGGCTTCACGACCTTTCGTGACGCCCTAGAATCGTCCTTTGCCCTCGGCAATGTTATCAAGGAGAGCGGCAAGGTTCAGATCTTGCTCTCGCAGTTGCGTGGCGCCGCCCGCATATTTAGATCCGATAACAAGCCTCTCATTGAGCCCGGCCAAAAGGGTATCAACTGTGTCGGATTGATTTCCAGGGAGCATTGGGACAATTTTCGTATGCGGCCATTTGAGGCTGTCACGCCTCCACCGCTGGTCCTCGCAGATCTCGCCAGCCAGTATCATGCGCTGGCAGACCAGTATTTAGAATGTGAGACTGTGCAGTGGGCAGGTCTCACAGCCACCATCTACGGATCCAACCGGTTCAACCTCAGTCCCAAGCACCAGGCCATTATCCACTACGAGAAGTGCATCACCATACCGCAAAGTCCAAATGAATTTGGCGCGTATTATCAGTCGGCTGGTTATCTCTCTGCGGCAATCTCGGTTCAAGTAATTTTCATACAAGTTCAATTAGGCAACCTCTAATTACTGCTTTAGAGAGAAGCTGAGATCACTAGCAACATGCTTGAAGTGTTAGCAAAAACCACTTCCCTACCAATTGACCGTCATCCCTCTGCGAGCAACCTGACGAGAGATCTCCAAGCTATAGCAGAAGAACATTCCGAGTAGTCCTCTTTATTTCTTTTCGTCTCTGTATTCAGAATAAACCATGGCCGTTTGGTATGATTCGGATGAGAAGAGAGGAGGCAATGGTACATGACAAATTTCAAATAAAAAGCTATCGAACACACCAAAGAGATACACCTGTAGAGATGCGCGATGACGCTATAGTCGAAACAAAGGTATGCGTAGAGTAGAAGAGCTGCAACTACCGATTTAGAACAATGGTGTACAAGCCAGAAAGCTGACAGAGACTTGAGCATACTTTGGAACACTCCTCGGATCCTTCTCGTCAGACCCTGGAGCCAATACATGTACCTGGGTTATAGACAGGCGTCGAGCGTACGTCCTTCAGAAGAAAGATTCACGTTTACCAGGAAAAAGGAGCTCCTGCAAGGTCAATATACTATGGGGTTTCTACAAACCATCTCGAATCCAAGAGCATGCGCTGCCGTTGTTGCTGCATAAGCTGTAAGCCGCAGAAAGAAGATCATGTCACTTGACATTCACCTTGAAAATACATTATAAGTTGTAAAGAAGTATCCATCCTTTTACCGGCTACGACTCCAGTCTTCTTTCTCTCTCCTGTGTCGCCTCTCTCCTCTTCCCACCCGCTCGCCCTCCCCAGCTCTCTTGGCTATGACGATTGCCCAACAACAGGATTGGAAAGTCTCAGAGTGGTGCTGGAAAGACCGCTGCCCATCTTGTTGGACGTCTTGAGTCGCGTGGGTAGCATCGTCCATAAACCTCGCGCGATCGTTCTCAGGCCTTCCCATTAACTGCCTCGTCAGATCATGGGCGTGGTCGACACGAGGGCCAAATTTACTCTATTCACACAAGGCATTGTCATCAAGGGTGGGACGCACCGCAACCGCCAGCTCACAGACCACGTCGTGAGCGGCACGCCCGGTGCGGTGCCAGACTCGATTCGTCGTTACTTTTTGGATATCACGTCTATGAAGCATCCGGTGTCCTATGCGCGAGACAAAGGCATGGCAGAGAATTTGCCAGAAATCAAGCGAGTCACCAGCGATTGTAAAAAGTGCCTGGCTGTGGTCGGTTGTGGTTGGGTTAGTTTACTTTTCTGGGTCACCAACAAGATAGGGAAGGGAAACCTACTTCATTTCTGCCACCACCTTTGACTGGCGGCTTTTTGTGCAGCTTTGCGACGTGAGCAATGTGCTCATCGTCCAAACGAAATGTCAGTATGGGTGAATGTGGTCTATGCAAGAGAGCATAGAAGCCTCATAAGAGGAGAAATCATATAGAAAAAAAAAAGGGCAGACTGTGCGATTTGGCGCTATTTGGCATGAAATCGTTTCACAAAAAAGGGGTGATTTGGGTAAGGCGGCGCATAATTTCCAGCCGTTGTAGCAGTATGCACTTAGTAACTAATAGCAGCTCGATATCATGTATCGAATACAGGTAAATATATGATTTTAAAAGACGGGTTCATTGAGTAATGCACGTAGGACTACGATCATTGGCGACAAAGGCCAAAGACATGACATGAAGCCGTAAAGCCTGACCTATGCACTGCTCGACTAAAGTTATATGTGCTATCTACCACTAAGTTACGTATACTGTGTGAGTATGTGCTATCATCCCATAGGGTGGCTCGGCTTTGGTTGTTCTTTTCTTTCCCTTCATTTTGAGAGTGTCATTCAACGAGATATAGAGAAGGCAGATAAAATTTTCGATATCTGACACGTCTTCCGCGGAGCATACATCGCAAACCTGTAAGAGCGTTTCAAGGCCTGAAAAGGCTACCGCTCGCCATTTGGGGCCCCATGCATCTTATCAGGCCTTTTCAGGTCTTATGTGGCCTTTGAAGGTTACCACTGTGCATTGCAAGGCCTTTCAATGCCTTTTGAGGCCCTTTGTACCTGTTACGCCCTTTCATATTTTTTGATGCCTTTTGATGCCTTTTGATGTGGCCTAAATGACCAGTACCCCATTATCGATGTGAGACGAGCCATATACAGTATGATGAAGCATAAGCATAAAAAGGTATTAAAGCGCTCCAAAAGGCCTCAAATGGCCCAAAATTCGTGTGAGGCTCCAAATGGCAAGCGGTAGCCTTTTCGGGCCCCAAAAGGCTGCAGTTTTTTTATGAAACCAAACTGCCATAGTTTATTCTGAAGCGAGAAAAGAAAAAAGAAAAAAGAAAAAGGAAAAAAGAAAGAGAAACAATAAAAGAAGGTCTACTCCGAGTGTTGCTCGGCAATCGCTTGCAGTTCCTTGGCCAGGTTGTTTGCAGTGGGCCGGCGGCCAACCGGCAGGGAGGTGGCTTTTGCCAATGCTTGCAGCATCTCGCTGGTCTTTTGAGCCTCCCTCTAGAGCAACAATTAGAATTTGCACAATAAAAATTGTATACTGTTACCTGAACCGAGATGGCCGCCGACAGACAACCAGCCAGCTGGTTGTAAGCACCAGGCTCATTGGGGCTTTGTGGAATAGTAAATATATATTTCTCGTAATGCATGATGCCCTTGTGCTTCGGATTCAGATTAAAACGGCTGGAGCCGTAAATGCTGGCAGTGAGACCTGCCCACTGCATAGTGTTACACTCGAGGTACTGGTCGGCCAACGCATGGTATTGGCTGGCGAATTGGGAGGACCAGCGGTGGAGGGGTGACAACCTCAGACCGTCGCACTTGACAAAGTTCTCTTGCACATGGACCTTCGAGGACTTCTCTTCTCCAAAGAGAATGTCGCGATTGTGTTCGATGTCGCGGTAGATGAAATCAACATGGTGTGTGCTTTTCTTTCCCGCCTCGATCAAGGGCTTGTTATCCGATCTATGAAAAAGTGTTCAGCGAGGAAAGGTATACCTGGTAGCTGCAAAAGTACCTTACGGTCCTGAGAGTGCGGTGGTGCAAGAAAGCGCCATCCCAAAGCGCCGAGTACACGTTCACGCAGAACCAATTTTCGACCGCCTCAAACGGCCGCATTATAAAAGGTCCACCCATGATGATTTCATCATTGCCCGTATTCTTGCCGTAGGCGTACACACTAACAATGGATTTAATCTCACATTAATAATGAAACAGACGCCAGAGTTGTTACTCACATAGTGTAGCCTTTGGCTTTGTTCGTGATCTGCAGGCGCTTTGCTTCCAAAAGTTCCTTGATCTTGTCTATGCCCTTCCTGAATGTGGCATCCGCGTTGAATCGCCTTGGTCTTTGCGGGACCGCGGGCGCTTCTGACGGCAATACTTGAGTCGGAAGCTTTGATGAACTGAGGATAACGTACGAAAGTGAAATTTCCAAAAGTCGCTCCTATCTTTGTCATAGTGCAGTTTCGGCAGTTAACGGGAGGCAGAGGAACTTGGGAAACTTGTGGGGCCTATGTTGCGCTAATTAGTCTACATCAATAACCATCAGCCCTTTGTATGTACTTGCCATGAAAAGCTTTGAGCAGAGTAAAGAAAAGTAGAAGAAAAGTAGACGTGGGAAAAAGCCCAGCTACTTTTATGAGACAGACTCATGTCGATGGAACTGCTATGCGATTACGGGAACCGCGTGTACCAATGGGAAAAAGAACGCAAGAAGAAAAGGGGCCCTGACACCGGTTGACGTCAGGTAATTTTCCAGTTTCGAGGTTTTCATTGGGTTCCATTGCTATCACACGATCTGCGTTCACTGATTGGGAGCAGAGTTCTTAGGAATAAGGAGGATGAAGTCATATGTGCTCCGCGGAAGACGTGTCAGGTATCGAGAACCTTATCTGCCTTCTCAATATCTTCTTGAAGGGCACCCGAAAAATTGAAGGGAAAGAAAAGATCAAATAAAGTCGAGCCATCCTATGGGATGTTATCAGATAGTCATCATACAATATACGTCAGTTAATAATAGATACCATATATATCTTTGGTCGAGAAGTGCATAGCTCAGGCTTTACGGCTTCATGTCATGTCTTTGGCTCTTGTCGCCAATTATTGTAGTCCTCCGTGCATTATTCAATGAATCCGTCTCTAAAACTCATATATTTACCTCTATTCGATACATGGTATCAAGCTACTACTGTGATTTATTGAAGGGCATATTGCTTGGTTGAAAAGTATGCGCAATGCCGAGCGCCGTCTTGTCCAAATCACTCCATAAATATTTGGGTCAAGGAAAAGGGTCTTTACTTGATAAACGTTTTACTGTCGTCGTTATCCAGCGTATACGCACATATAGCATCCAGCGCTCCTTGTATATGACTATCATACGAATCTTAACTCGACAGACGACACCTGACGATACAATGCCTCTGTTTTTTCGATTTTGTTACGAAAGCATAAAGAAAAATAGAAGATGTTAATATATAGAACACCAAAAAGGGTAGGAGGAGAACAGGCGAACACAATTTACAACACAAGACGCCACTTGTTCTTTTCGCTCGTCAGTTTCAAGCTGGGAGTTAGGCGGTCCACCCTTCGGCTCGTATACGCAAGCGAAGATTGTGTTGTTGATTTTCCTTCACTGGATGGCGTAGGAGACGCCTTGATAAGCGTTTATACTAAACTCTGCCTATCATTCATTCTTATATGCGTGCGCTTTGCTTTACATATTCTCCGTCTTTTCAAAGGAGCCGGACAGAAACGTGGCGAGTTGGGAAGCGGCTAATGGAGTACGCTGCCAACGCCGCCATATCAAAAACTCAAAAACTAGTATGCACTTTCCTCATCGCTCTCAACCGCCAGTACCTTAAGAAGGCTTTTGACATTGATGACCAATCATTATGTCACCAATCCAGATAACATGGAAGATGTCCTGCAAGTGCTGCTTATCTTGTCGGCTACGAAGGACCAGATTCCATATGCGGGTAATAGCAGCAGCGATACTTCCAGTGAGTACACTGACTCGGACGACAGCACGGATAATGGATCCAGCAAACGGAAGCGAGGAGCCCAAAGCGACAAGAAACCGAAGACCGGCTAAAACAAGCGCAGCAACCACACGAACGCTGAGTGCGCAACACAAGGCACTGTCGGCAAGACCACGCAGCCACACAGTTACTTGTCCCCGGCGCACATGACGCGACCGATAGAGCTGTCCACAAACCAAAGCACGCAGTAGCCAATGGCGAGCCCTTGCCACTATTGCAACGGTGCTTCGCACCATTTTAAGCACATGTGCGAGCCCAAGCGCAAAGCTGTGGAGCAAAAGAAGATCAGCAATCATTATTAGACGCAGGTGCTACACATATATACATCGATATAAATTTTATCAAAGAGAATAAATCATGTATTACATCGACTAATCATGGACACATTATACTGACAAATAATACTTCTACAAGAAGAGTAGGATAAGTCAAAGTTTTGTCGTTTGAACACAATTAAAAAATTTAATCAGCATACTTTGAAGTCATGAGACTCTAGAATATAGCAGTAAGCATAGGCACCGATAGCTACCAGAGTACTTCTCCTTATGCACCATGAATGGGGCTACCTATCAGAGGATAAGACCGTCCAGCGGCTGCAGTATACAGTGCTATAGGCAGTTTTTACTGCCTTTCTCCTCACCCGGTCCACGCACCTCTTCTTTTTTTTTTTTTTGTGAGGGGCGCGTGAAACGATTCATGCCAGGTCGCGCAAAATCGCGTAAAATTGCGCAGTCTGTCCCTTTTTTTTTTTTCAACATTTCTCCTCATGCCTTCCGAGCTCTCTTGCATAGACCACGTTCACCTATACTGACAGTTCGTTTGGACGACGAGGATATTGCTCATATCGCAAAGATGCACAAAAGCCACAGTCAAAGGGTACAGAAATGAAGTTGGCTTTCCTATCTTGTTGGTGACCCAAAAGCTAACCCAACCAACAACCAGCACTTTTTACTTCCACTCATCGCAGATCTGACCATACCATCTGCGCACCACCGGAAGAACCAGGTTGATATCCGTTCCAGACAATGACCTCATTGCTCCTCTGATTGTTGCCAAAAGTCACAGACAAGGTACTGTCAACACAGATTGCAGTTTGTCTTCTTTCACAAAGTTAGACTTGCGCTTTTCCCTTCACTCCTCGCATGACTGACGCCGCATTCTACACAGGGTGCACACACCGTGTTTGCCGTTCCCTTTGACGACGAGCACATGGCAAGGGTCATACAGCAAATATCCAACAACGACTGCCGGCGTGGTCTCCATACCATATCGACCCATGCACTGGCATGGAATTGAAAGGCAAGTATTGCTGCTATTTGAGTTTCATCATCGACTTGTTCGGGCTAACGTTTTTAACATGACTCGATTCATCTCCAATGCTCTTGAGTTTGGCTGGATGGAGACCCTTTGCCCGACCGACCAACCGACCGACCGACCCTCCCCTTGGCAGCATAGGTGCTGCTGGCGGACACTGCTAAAACTAATTGAACAAGCGGTGGATATTCAAATTCAGGTAAGCTGCATAATGACTTGAAGCGATGAATGGAAAATGAACTGATAGTTCTTTTCTTCTGCTCCTTTAGCAGCACCACCAGTCCTTACCTTGGGTGGCAGTTCTGGCTCTAACGGCCGCGATGCTCAGGTCAAAGTATCTCATGTAACCCACCGCGGTATGATGGATATGATCTGATTCATCTGCAATGCTCTGAGCTTGGCTGCAAGGAGACCCTTTCCCGAACAAAGCTGCTCTCATCTCTGGAATCACACTGGCGCATACAACAGGCGACATGAACGGCCTTGTTACCTTGTACAGAATTGATTGATACATGGGTACCTTCCCTCCACAAGTCTACCTCTGTCGTCCTATGCTGTAATCCTTTGCTCTTCGTGCTGCAGCACATGTAGCCCACCATATAAAACATGATGTGTTTATAAGTACAAGAATACAAAGCATAGTGGGATTCGAGAAAAATGTTTTATTAGGCAGGCACCATTTGGTTTCGGTGGGCAGCAGGGCATCACCCAAACACAGCTTCCTCCCTTGGCCCCAGCTAGCCTTCGACTCGGACAGGAGAGACCGGAAGAATAAGTGCAAGTTGTGATGACCCGTAGCCGCAGGCGAAGGGGCCCAGTCGCAAAGACGCCGTTTGGAGGGCTACGCATGACCGCAGCAAAGCGATCGCGAAGGCGGTTGTCTTATGAAATCATATTATACACCGGCGGCTGATACGAATATTTTTTTTTAAATGTTCCAGCATGATATAAAGCCGTAAAGCCTGATCTATGCACTTCTCTACTAAAGGATACGTGTCTATCATTAACAGACGTATATTGTATGAGTACATGCTAACATCCCGTACGATGGCTCGACTTTATTTGTTCTTTTTTCCCTTCACTTTGCGGGTGCCATTCAACGAGATATGGAGAGAAGGCAGATAAGATTCTCGATATCTGACACGTCTTCCGCGGAACACATATGACATCAGTACTCTTTTCATAAGGAATCTCTTCCCCATCAGTCAGGGGACGCGCATCGTGTGATAGTAATGGAACCCAATAAAATTTTGAAACTGGAAAAGTACCTGACGTCAACCGGTGCGTTTTCCCGTTGGTACACGCGGTTGCCGTTATCGCATAACAGCTCCATCGACGTGAGTCTGTCTCATAAAAGAAGCTGGGCTTTTTCCCACGTCTACTTTTCTTCTACTTTTCTTCTTTTCTTTACTCTGCTCAAAGTCTTCTCGTGGCAAGTACATACAAAAGGATGATGGTTATTAATGTAGACTAATCAGCGCAACTTAGGCCCCACAAGTTCCCCTACTCCAAAGGCAATCAGCCAATTGCAGATACACACATACAGCTCTATCTAGCTTACCATTGACACTTATATTATGCTGTAACTCTGCAAATCTTTGCCTGTCCAAACTGCACCAGTGTGCATGAAAGAAAGCTGTCGTGTCAAGAGTATATGGTCTTGGGCATGGCAAGCGCGGCCAGCAAACGGCTGCGCATACTCCTGAGGCCGGAGGAGAGAGCGGCCGTCAACGCAATCCGTAATTGCCATTCGCAGCAGGAGCTGACGGACATTATGTACAACCTGCACGACTATCCCGAGACCGGTCAGATCATGTACATTCGTGGAGCCATCCACCAGATGTAAGACTTCCTTGAACTTGGCACATTGAAAAACTGACTTCACCATAATTAAGGCTGGTTTTGTGACGGTCTGATCTCTTGCGGGACCCGCATGGTGAGAATTGGGTACGCTGTCAACGTGTACTCCATGCTGTGGGATGCCGCCTTCCTGCACAATCGTGCTCTAAAGACCGTCAGGTACCATACAGTTATCAGCCAGATTTCTCTCGTTTAACATCTGTAACAGGTCGGATATTAAGCCTCTCATGAGGCCGGCCGAAAGACCACAAATCGCGTAGATTTCATCTACAGAGACATCGACCACAATCGCTATGTCTTGTTTGGCGAAGAAAAGCCATCCAATGTCGGTGTGCAGGATGATCTCCTCAAATGCGACCGACTGAGACTTTCCCACCTCGACCACTGGTCGTCTCAAGTGGCCTCCAACTATAAGGGAGTTGCAGACCAATACTTGGAGTATCAGACCGTCCAATGGGCAGGTCTCACAGCAACAGTTTACGGATCAAGCCGATTCGTCCTGAGTTCTAAGGAGCACGCCATTCTCCACTATCAAAAGCATACCTTGAAGATCCCCCCAGAGTTCAGATGAACCTGGGGCGTACAATCAGCTGGCAGGTTGTCTCTCAGCCGCGATCTCTGTCCAGGTAATTATTATACAATTTCAATTGTAAATTCTAATTGCTAGTTTAGAGAGAAGCCGAGGTCACCAGCAAGATGCTGGAAGCGATGGCAAGAGCCATCGCGCAACCAATTGAGCTCCGCCCCGCAGCTGGCGACCTAGCAAGGGAGCTGCATGCTCTCTCGCAAGAGCATTTGGAATAGTTCTTCTCTCGTCTTTTTTTTTATTCGTCCTCGTCCTTTCGTATTTCTTTTTTGCTTTTCTTCTACAATAAAACCATGGCCATTTGTTTTGGTTAGGACTTGGGCTGCCAGAAAAAAGGAAAAGAAAAAGAAAGAGAGGAGGCTATTAAGCACACCAAAGAGATACACCTCTAGAGAAACAAAATTATGCCTAGAGTAAAGGAACTGTAATTGCCGCTTTAAAAGGATGATGTGCCAGAGACTTTAGCATGTTTTGGGACGCTCCTTGGATCCTTCTCCTCAGACTCTAGAACCAATTACATGTACCTGGGTAATGGATGGGCCTCGAGAGTCATCGCTCCTTCACATTTATCAGACCATCTACTTTGCAAGGCTGACAGCACTACACGTATGCAAGTGTCCATATCGATATGTGGAAGGTAAGCGGCTTGAGCCCTAGTGTTCAAGGATGTACGTACATACTGTAAGGACATCTATGTTCCTGACACTTTTCGCGACAGCAGACATAAGAAAAGTATCCTGTCTCTGCGCTTTTTTTTTTTTCGCGCTGTTGGGAGTCCTTTTTCAGAGATGTTTGCCAGACAGCCAAATCAACTTTGTGACTATCGCAATGACGGTGCAGATCAATTCTCGTCCTCTGGAGCTCGTGGACAAAGACAAGCGGACATTGCACAGCTAGACAAAGTCGTAGTTCCAGCCATACATGAAATGCATGCGGTGAACATGGATACGACTCACATTACTGCATCATTTATTCTGCCTCACTTGGAACCAGGGCTGGAACTATGAACAGGGCTCCTTCAAGCAAGATCACCCAGCGGTATCTGGATCTATATACAGTACCATCACAGGCGCCACCCAACGAGGTGCCTACACCTTGATGGACGGAACAGGTGAGCCGCGCACGTCCAAGGCCAACCACCGTCTCAAATGAAAGAACTGTAGCTGAGGATGTCACTTCCTTCACTGATGATGTAATAGGTGCAAGAAATTCTTCACCACAAAGGTCATGGTCATATCGAAATGCTGTCGGGGTCAACGGCGATTGGCGGAGGTTCTCACAACTGTGAGAAATACGCACATGGTAATGACCGGCTATACCCAATATGCTACTGACGTTTTCTCGGGCAGAGGTACTGAATATACTTTTACAATGCATTATAATAATCGCCGTCAGCAGGATGAAAGTCGTCGCCAGGAACCTGCCACAGACGCGAATGCCTTACCGATTGGACCGCGCCTGCAACGCTTGGATAACAGCAACCCGCATCCATATATCGGGAAATTCCCTTTGAACGTAATTGCACCAATGTCCATCGATGCGGGTTTGTTTCACAAAAGACGACCTTTTTTTTAAAGACAACTATTTTGCTTCTTTTTTTCGCGTTTGTGGTTTACTTGCCTAGGCGCTTGGTGGCCGGCACCACTGTCAAAACAACCTCCCGCCCATAGAAATGTGTCATACGTCAAAAAGTACGATGGCTCAAGAATGTATTTAGCCACAGGTAAGGCAGTGGCCAACATGCCTTGAGCGCGTGTCGACAACACGGGCTCCGAAGTGAAGTGTAGTCCAAGAGAACTGATTTCGGAACGAATAGCTATAGACTAGTAAACGAAAAAGTAGTACGTAAAGTGATGTGAGAAGAAGATAAATGACGATCCAGCCGACATTAGTAGTTATAGAGAAGAGAAAATTTACAATAAGCGAAACGACAGGTGGAGGGCCGAAAGGTAAAGAACGAAGGGAAAGTTCATGGAAATAAGAAAGGACACGACAGTGTAAAAGCGCCAGACTTCTTCACCGGTGGAAACTCGTACGGCTTGTGCGTCTCAGACCTTCGTCTTCGGCACCTTCGCGCATGTTGGTGAGGCCGAGGGCCTCCTCGTCATCGTGGTCGTGGTTGAGCATTGTGGTCTCACTCATCAAGAGGTGATGCTCGTCCTCGCCCTCGTGAAGCGTATAAGTGCCGTCAGGGCTCCTGGCAATTGAATCCAACAGATAGACACCCGAGAAGATAATGACGAAGCCGCAGATGAGGGAGACTGAAAAGATGGGGTTATCCGTATTGAAGCCTTGGAACAGCAGTGTGGAGGCGGTGATGGTGGCTGTTGTAAAGCACACAAAATAGATCGGGTTGACGCTGTATGTCTCTGTAAGTATCAAGCATCTATTCGATCATCGTGTCAGAACTTACACGTTGGTCGAAAACTGCTCGAGGGCCTTGTTGAAGTAGTTCATTTGCGTGATGATGCAGACGGCGACGACGATGCCGAAAAAGTAAGTGGACAGGTGCGTGAATTGGTTGTTTCCGGCAAAAGTCAACTTGAGAGCGATACCAAACGCTTTAATGGACATGACCGAAACGGAGCCGACGAGAGAGCAGATGGAGACGTAGACAAGCGGGTTCTTTTTGCCATACTTGGGTACCACCTTGTAGATCATGACGAGACTGACTACGACGACAAAGGTGCAATAGATCAGGAACGCAGGATGCATCGCGTATTCCAAAAGCTCGTCAATCGAGTCCACATTCTTGTCTTCCGGCGCATGCAGCACGACGATCACCGCACCCACCACCGACAAAAGGCACCCGATCTTGCCAATCGCACCCAGCTTTTCTTTGAGAAAGACCGAAGCAAAGATAGCGCCCAGGATCACGGACAGAGCACCCAGAGGCGTCACCAGAATGGCGGGTGCAAAGGAATAAGCGCTGAAGTTGAGGATCTCCCCTGTTGCCACTACAGACAGAAATTATACACTACGTACACCGTGTATGCAGCTTGCATAATGCACATTTTACTTACTGGTTCCCATACCAGCCCACCATGTCCAGTTCTTCAAATAATGATGTTTTCCGTCTGCCGCCGACGTGCCTGTTTACGCGTTTTTTTTTATCTGTTAAATCAGTCATAGGTCCGGTGGTCAAGCTGCGAGGTTACCGTGATGCCGTTGGGCATTGATGAGTCCTTTCTTCGTGATGATAAAAGAGAGACCGATAAAAACGCTGGAGCTCATGGCGAGAATGAGGCCAATGTATTTGTCCTGAATCATGTCTGAGAGAAAGCCAAAGGAAAAGGACCAAGGAAAGGAAGGGGAATGGAAAGGAAAGGAAAGGGAAGGACGACAAACACGTAGAGCGGATAAGTCAGGAGAGGAGAAAAAGAGAGTTGTACGTGGTGCAGTAATGAGAAAATGGATGTTGAGGATACTTCTATTACCACACAGTCACCTCAATTAAACTAAACGCTATTTAATGTTATCGACGATGTATATGCATACATACGTGTCATGGAGACGCACTCCATATTCATTTACTGTTTTACCCAGTCAAGTCTATGCATAGACCTATGTACCTCATAAATAGACAAGGACCATCTCGCGTAGCATCCGCCACTTGCAGATGCAAAGCAGTAATTATAACAAGTGAAAATAGGACATGCACGTAATACGCATACAACAAGCCCCCCCCAAAAAAAAAGTTAAGATTCCTTGCTTATATCCAGAAATGTTCACTCGAATTCAATATACATGTCATCTATAAAGACAAAAGAGAAGTAGAAGATATAGAAGAAAAAGATCCAGATCGGACACGCGCAGAGGGTATGGTATGTATTTCATTCATTGTGCGTCTGCCATGACCTTTTGTTCGCCGCTGAGCAAGCGGTAAAATTCGGTATGCGACTGATCCATCTCAAAAAGCATCTGTCGCGCCTGCTCCTCCGTGATCTGGTCGCTCGCTTTCATCGAGTGGAGTGTGATGAGCCATTGCCGCACTTTGGCCTTGCCTTCAAAATCAGCCGGTAGTCCTGGGACGTTGTTGAGCGACTGAATGAGATCGGCCAGAATAGGATGCAGTTCATCGACAGCGTATCGATTGAGCCGCAGGGTATCCATCAGGGTAATAAAATGCTGTTTTTTTTAAGTTGAAAAAGATGAGCTTCCATACACATAGACTCACACTCCTTAAAATGTGTATACGCATCGCTTACCAAGACCGTCTCGGCAATGTATTTGGCCGATTTGCCCATGTCCTGTTTCGAATTATCGCCCACTGCATGTTCGTACGTCGCCGGCACGCCGATCTTGAATCGATTGACCGCAGCTGGACACGTCAACTGATATAATGATAATAATGGTAATGATAATTATACCATGTTACCATGACATGTTTAGGAAAACGGGAACGGTATCGTGGTCTTTCCCCAGTTATACCTTGTAGTCATCCATGAAGGTTTCCAGGTTGGTGACGCTCTCCGAAAGAAAGTTCATGGTCGTCTTATACTTGGCAATGAGGTTGGCGCACTGAGGTGTATATCTAGTGGACTTGTTCGTGAGCTAAGAGAATGCCCTCTTCGTATCATTCGCTAAAGATTACTCTTCGGGCGTTATAGAATCACGAATGAATGCTTTCTCGAGGTGTTCCATGAGCACAATGATGGCAAACAAGTCCGCCATGTTGTCATATTTGTCGCGCTCCTTGTTGTTCGAAAAGAGCCTGACTTCCTGCACGTTGAACGAGTGGTGAGTCGTCGGTCATTCGGTCGAGCAAGGGTTAAGTGAAGGATGCACTCGTAGTACCTCGTCTAAATTCATGCCTACAGCGAAGAATAGAGTAAGGTTACTGGAGAGGTACGGCTGCAATGTGACTCACTGTTTGATTTGTTTAGGTAGTTGGGAGCATAGCGTGGGTGGGATGTCGGTGACTCCATAGATTTACAGAATATGGATAGGATTCCACACGCATAGATCCCACACACACGCACACAGCTTGACTCTCAGAATGGCATATGCAGTCACCTCGTACTAACCTCACCCCCCTTCATTTTCTACGCCAAGTATTTCCTTTGCTAATTGTTGTCCTATCGCAAAGGCGACATATTATGATAGAATGCTCGTACCCAATGGATGGATATCAAGGCACCAGAGAATTTATGAGAAAAAGCTGAGACACATGGGACCAAGTATATGGGTATGGTTTGAAACCGTTGATACAATAAGCAATGCATATTATTTATGAGTGATGGTCTATATACAATTCAAAAGCAGATAAAAGCAAGAGGATAAAGATAGAGAGAGAGAGAAGGCGGAAGCATAAGAGATGATGGTAAAGGAGGATGGAGGGAGACAAAGTGTGTGTGTAATGTGTGCGTTTGCAAGCAAAGGCAAGGGAGGGCGGGCGGTGAGAGAATTTAACAGGGGCAAAAGTCGGTAGAGTGCGGACCAGCGCAGTTGGAGCACTGGGCGGCGGTGGACCTTGCGTCTTGCTGAGGCGGAGAGTTCTGCAGGCCAAAGAGGGAGAAATGCAGGGTCGGGTTCAGGTTGGGACGAGGAAAGGCACTGAGGATGTTGCCCTCGGTGACGGTCTCGCCGTTCGCACGCGAGCTGCTGTTGCTGTTGGCATTGGACTGATACTGCGAGCGGAAATCGGCCGACTTGACGCTGGGGTGGGCGCGTGCGGAAGAGGTCGAGGAGAAAGTCTGCTGTTGTTGCTGTCGGATGACGGTCGAAATCGACCCGACTTGCTTGCAGAGGCGGCGATCCGTTTGTTTGGAAAAGAGAGATCCAAAAAGCGGAAGGCTGTTTCCAAGAATGGTCATTGGATAAAAGTTCGCAGCAAAGTAAGCAGAGAGGAGAGTGTAGAGGTGGAGATACAGGAAAAGTAGAGAAGAAAAAAAAAAGCGCGTGAGGTTTATGAAGGTTCCTCTTTAATTGTGATTCAACGGTACGAAAGGAGAGGAGGTTTCCGGCAAGTTATGATTCATAACGGGTACCTACGGGAAAAAGTGATTTTTCACTGCCAAATCCAATAAAGGGTTAATTTTATCCTGACCCGGGCGCCGAAATGCCGCACGCTGGATTTGTATTGTGTGTATGAGTGTGTGTGTGTGTATGTATGTGTGCCAAGTGCGCGCGTGGAGTGGCTGCTGAGCATCCCATTCTTTTTCTTTTTGTTTCCGCGTGGCTGATGCTCGCCTGCTTAATTTAGATATCGGTGTGCTTTTTTCTTATCGCTTCCGCGTAAACGGTTCACCCGGTCAACCGCGCTCTTCCGTAAACCCCTTCCGTCCCGACCACAACTTCCTGGGCCCAACTTTGCCACCCTCCCATGCGAAACCTATCCAGACACACCGCTGCATGAAAAGCACAGACCATGGAGAAAGTTTAAAATTTTATTCTGATGTTACCCTCGGCTTTTACAACTACTCCAGCTGTCATGTCTTCCATCGCGTCCGCTTACTCTCCAAACCCTGCGTCCATGTTCCAGCCACCCCAAGACGCCTGGTCTGTGGGCCAGCAGCCATTGCCACAGCAGCTGCAGGAGCAGCAGCAACCAGCCGACCCATCCTCCAACCCGTCGTCCAAGCAGAACAAAGGTGCCAGTGCGTTTATAAAAAAGTTATACAGGTTAGAAATAATGCGGATCGATGACGTGTGTGTACTCACCCTCCCTTTTTTTGTCCAGCATGATAAACGACACGCGATTCCAAAATAGGATCACATGGAGTCCATCGGGTAGCTCCTTCTTTATTTACAACGCAAAGGCCTTTGCGAACCAAGTGTTACCTGTCTATTTTAAGCACGGCAATTTTTCCAGTTTTGTGCGCCAGCTCAACATGTATGGCTTCCACAAGATCAACAAGAGCACGGCAAGCAGTCGTCAACACCACACACAGCAGCACCACCAGCCTCCATCCCCGGAAGGCGACGTCTGGGAGTTCTCGCATACCCAGTTTATGCGCGACCGGTCTGATCTGCTGCCTCAGATACGTCGCAAAACGGTGGATGCCGACGGCTTGCGCCGCGAGTCGGGCGACTTGCACACGTCAATGGCGATCATGCAGACCGCCCAGTCCGAGCTCGTCCAGCAGTTTCAGGAGCTGCAAAGCACATTCCAGTTTCTGCAGAGTGCTTTTGGCGACCTGCAGCAGAACCAGATGCGCTTGCAGTACGGTATCCGTAAAGTCATTGCCACCGGTGGTGTTTTATCTCCCCCTGGTATGTTGCACAGGTTAAAACAATACGCTCCTCCCCCCACAGCCATCATTGAACAGTTTGCCCCTCTATCGTGTGTAGATGAGAATGAGCTGCTTGCCATGAAGCTTCACAACACGTCGCTGGGCGACCCGTCTACGACAATGGGTGCGATGTTTATGCCGCAAGACCCATCGGCTTTGACGGCCGGCGCGTATCCCATGAGTGCGACAGGCCAGACCACACCCGGAGACGAGGTCGCCTCCACCTCCTTCCCCTTGTCTCCCATGTCGGGCGACATGTACTTTTCATCCACACCATCTGTCTAATAGACAAAGGAAGAAAAAAAAAGTCCGTTGACGAAAAGTTTGATGGACTTTTTTTTCGATACCAAGCATGCATGCATAACATCTGCCACTTCAACCAAAAAAGAAAGAAGAAAAAAAAGACGTCAAACAATAAATTCGTTCTTCGTGTGATATGTGTATATTTTTATTAAAAGCTATATGCTATTCATTCATTACTGCGAAACAAAACTGAAGTATTGACGAAGTGCATCCGAAAGGGCGTGCGGGAGGGCATTGATATCGCGGAGGATCATAAAGTATTGGAAGGGGAAGGTTTCAAGGTAGGGCGTCATCTGGAGCGAGAGTTTGCCGTTGACGGTCGCGTACTTGACCGAGTTCATGGTCAGAATCGAGTCCTTCTCGGGCTTGTTGTCGACAACGATGAAAATGATCATGACCTGCTCCTCCATAGCACGGCGCACCAGCGTACGCAGCGCGTCGTGGTCGTCGCAGATACCGTCCGAGATCACGAGCTGGAGCTGCCAGAGGTCCTGCGAGCCATGGTGGGTTGCCTTGGCCGACTCGAACAGCGCGAGCGAGGTCTCGAGCAAGCTCTTGACTTGCGTCTTTTGCTGTGCAAACGTGAATTGTTGGAGCACGGATGCGCCGGCGTCGCCCGAGAACGGCTGCTCGAACGGGTGCAGCAGGCGGATGCGCTCGCCAAAGGAGGTGATGGCGATGTCGCCGACCTCGAGCTGGGACAGCGCCTTGGACACGAGCGTCAGAGTCTCATAGGCCAGCTGGACCGCGTGCGACTCGGACATGGACTTGCTGTCGTCGATGGAGATCATGACCTGGTATTGGCGCTTGCTCGGCTTGGTGCGGCGCAGCCATATCTTGTCCTTCTTGAACTGACTGGCAATGTATGGGATAATCTTCTTCATGTTGAGTCGTTTACCGGTGCGGTAGTCGCCCTTGAGCTTCGTTGCAAGCGTCGGCTCGAGGATCAGGCGCAGTTGCTCGCACAAGCCCATCGCGAGGTCTTGCGTGAGGTTTTCATACTGCTGCCACAGGTCGCGCGCCTGCTGCAGGTCACGGCCCTCTTCGCGCCACTCGGACACCGTCGCTTCCAATTCGTGGCGCATACGCTCCATGTCTTCGGCCTCGAGCGGCTCGTGCGCTACTACCGACTCGTCCACCGTCAGTCCTTCGGGCGCGAGTGACACGTCGTCACGCAGCTCACGGCTTGCAATCGCGCCGCCGCCTTGCTCACGGCCCGACGAGGCTTCTTCAGGCTGCTGCAACAGCCCCTCCATCGGTTGCGTCGGCTCTTCTTCTTGGGGGTTCTCCGTCTCTTCACCCACGACTTGCTCCTCGTCTTGCATATCCGCGTCCATTGCCATCGGGATGTTCTGCACCTGATCCGGCGCAGCGTTACCCATGGTCTGCGTATCGTGCGCTTCCTCGTCATTCTTGACGTACTCAAAAGCATGCTCCTCGTTGACTTGCGCCTCACGCTCGTCTTCTTTCTTGGCTTCTTCATCTTCCTCCTCCTCTTCGTCTTCATCCGCGTCGGTGACATCTGCCAAACGGCGTCGCCAGTCCTGCAAGGCGTCTCCCAAGCTACGCTCGGGATTCGTCTTGGCCTTGGCCTCCTCGTCTTCTTCTCCCTCGTCGTCACCTTCTTTTTCTTCTTTTTGAGCCTCCTGGTCGGCTTGGCTTGTGCCGTGTTCGGCCATGCCAGGCTTCTGGTCCATGGCTTCATCGACCTCAGGCTCGCCACTCTCACCCTCGTCCTGCTGGTCGTTCTGCTGCTTGCCAGCCGAGGACATGCTCGCCTTGCCGCGCTGACCTTGCACGCCAAACTGATTGTCCGTGCTCGTGTCGTCGCCCGCAGGCTGCTCCTGGTTCTGAGCCGCAGAGTCAGGCTGCTCGTCCAACTCGGCTTCATTCTCCTCGCCCTCGACCTTGGCGTTCTCTCCATCACCCGTCGGGTGTTCTTCTTCTTGCTCCTCCTCTTCTTGTTCTTCCTGCTCCTTTTGGGCGGTCGTATCCGCCATCTCTTGATCTTCTTCATCTTGGGTCTCGGGTACATCGAGCGCGTCCTTGAACTGCTCTTCACCTGCACCTTCTTCACCTTCTTGCATCGTCTCGTCTTCTTCGTCCTTTTGCTGCTGGATGGCCTCGTCCTCGAGCTGGTCCAGAGCATCTTCCATGCCCTCGTCGTCCTCCTCTTGGTCGCCCTGCCGTTCGTTATCGTCCACGTCCATATCGTCCGGCAGCTCCAGCGTCTCGGCTTCGGGCACTTCCACGTTCATCTGCTCTCCGCCTTTGCTTTCCGGCTCTTCTTCGTCTTGGTCTTCGCCGCCTTCCATATCCTCTTGCTGCTCTTCACCTTCGGGCTGCGGCTGGTTCTCATCGCCTTCAGGCTGCGGCTTCTGCTCCTGCGGCTTGTCTTGCTTGTCATCCGCACCGGCCTGCTCGTCTTCTTCATCCTTCGCCACCACGTCCGACTCTTGCTGCTCGCTCTGACCCTGCTGGTCGACCGTCTTGTCGCTCTCGCGGTTGTCTTCGGGGGCCGCTTCATCACCCCACATCTTGTCATCGACACCGTCGAGATCATTCACGTCGCCAATCTCGTCATCGAGTTCCTCCTCGTCGTCTTCTTCGTCATCCTTGTCACTCTGCTCGTCTTGACCGTCGTCCTCGACGTCTTCGAGGTTACCCTCAAAGTCATTCTCCATCTCGAGACCTTCCTTTTCTTCTTTGGTGTCATCCTTTTGTTCCTGGCGCTCCTCGTTTTGGGTGCCCAGCACTTGCTCTTCGTCCTCAATCTCGTTGCTGACGTCCTTTTGGCCCTCGCCCTCGCCGATGCCTGTGCCGGCTGCGGTGCCTTCGGACTCACCCTCGCCCTCCTCCTCGTCCGCGTTCGCGGGCATACAGAAGCCCTTGCTGAGGATCAGCGTGAACGAGTTGGTGAACGCGTACGCCAACTTGGCGAGCGACTTGTGATGGAGCAGGAACTGCAGGCGATGGTGCTGCGTCAGGCGCGTGTACTGCTCGAGGAAAGGCGCCAGCTGCTGCAAGAGCACGGTCGCCTCGGCCTTGTGCACGGTGTTCTGCACGGCCTGGAAGGCATCCATGCATCGCTGGGCGACCGTCTCGAGATGGAGCGCGCGCATCGTGGCAAACTGTGCTTCGTGCGTGTCCTTGATGTGGTTGTCCGCCATGCCATTCTCAAATCCGTCGTCGTCCTCCGCCTCTGACTTGACCGGGGCGGGCAGCTTCTTGAGATCCTGGGCGGACACCAGAATGGCATCGATCACGCCGTACACAGCGGCCTGGACGGCGGCCAAGCTGGCTTCTTCCTCGCCCTGGGCTTCGCGCGCGTGGCTGGTCTGCATGCGCGCGTCGAGGTGGGCCAGGATGGCGTGCACGGTCTGTTTCAGGGTAGGGTTCTCGCCAGCGATCGTCACGAGCGACGTGCGCACGGTCTCGAGCACATCTTCGTGTTTCTGAATCATGGCCTCCACCTCTTCCGTGAGCAAGACGTCCAGGTTGGCCTTCTGCGCAGCGAGGAAGCGCTCCGCAAAGCATGCATCGGTCTCCTTTTGCGCAGCGCGCAGCGACGCGAGGAGCGGTTGCATCGACCACGCACGGGTCTCGTACTCGGCCTGGATCGCGGCGATCGCGTGCGCCTCCGACAGCATCGCGACGAGGTCGTCCACGAGCAGCTTGTGCGCGAGGAAGCGCACGGCAAGCGAAGCGTGGAGGGGCGCGTGCTGCACCGGCTGGAGTTGTTTCAACACGGCGTCGAGCACGGCGGTGAGGTCCTGGAAGCGTGTCGCCAGCGTGCGCTCCTTGGTCACGAGCGAAAAGACGTGCTCGGTCGCACTCATGCCGCGCTCGACTTCGAGCTGGGTCACGTCCTTGACCTGGCTGCGGCTGATGGTACGCAGGTGCGACATGCGCGCCACGCAGCGGTAGTAGTAGTCGTTTGCGCGCGTCCACAGCGGTTCGTCGAGGGAGGCGACAGGGCGCTCAAACAGCGAGGCCAGATCCGCGTTGCGCTCGGCGAGCGTGCCGGGGCGGGAGCGCAAACCGAGACGACGCAGCTCCTTCAAAAAGTCGACGAGCGCCTTCTTCTTGAGGAGCTTCTGGTTCTTGACCGTCGACTTGTTCTCGTCCGTCATGATGGCCGGCGTCTCCTTCTGGAAGTCCTTGATCTGCTCAATCATGCCCGTCATGAATGACTCGAGCGGGGGCACCTCGCCCGGCTGGAGCAGGTCCTCGCGACAGTAGCGGCGGAAGTGGCTCAGCGTGAGCTGCAGGTTGGCCAGATGCTTCTGCGCAGGGGGCAGAGACGCGTGTGTCGCGGTCGGCACCGTGCTCGCGGCCGCCATCCACAAGTCGGGACGGCCGAGCTGCTCGGCCAGGTGCGGGTACAGGTCATTGTAGCGCTTCTCGTCGCCGTACTGGAACATGGCGTTCTCTTCGTTGTAGTTGGCAATCACGCTCAGCATGGGCGTATTCAACGCGTCGCGGTATTTGCGGATGCATTTATGCAGCTGGCGATGCGTCTTTTGCGCGCTCTGGCGGAGGGCGTACACGTTCACGTCCTTCCAGCTCGCAATCTTGACAAAGTCCTTGAGGTCCTTCTCGATGGGCTGTCGCAGCTGCTTGTGCATCAGCGCCGCATGGTCGACAAACTGCGCATAGTAGTGGTGGACGTTGCGCAGCACGGTCGACAGGATCCGCAGACTGGCGTCGTCGGTGAGGAGCTCGGTCTGGCGGGCAAAGCTGTCCAGCATCTTGAGGCGCGCCTGGAACTCGCCGAGGGTGGCAGACTGGATGAACTGGTCGAGCACAGCAAGCAAGCCGCGCACCTTGTCCACCGTCGCTTCCGCGTCGCCCTCGTGGAACGTCGTGTTGCGCACTGTGTCGTAAAGGTGGGACCACCACGTGTACGCGGCCGCGTGTGTCTGCTTCTCTTGCGCCGCGAGTAGCTTGGGCCAGCAGTTGAGCTCGAGCTGGCGCCAGCGCACAATCAGGCCCGTCAGTTCTTCGCGGTTGGCCTTCAGTGACACGTGCTTGGCCGCGTAGGCCTCCCAGTCCTCTGACTTTTGGAGCAGGGCCTCGACACCCGTCAGGAACTTGGCGATGGGCGAAACGATCGAGAAGCTGAGGAGGCGGTCGCACAGACCGTCGAGCTGGGCCAAGACGGCATGTTCCGGCCAGTCGCGCAGGATCTGCTGTACGCGCGCCTTGAAACGGCGCACCACAGGCTCGACGCGCTTGGCCTCGCCAATGTGCTCGCTTGTGTAAAAGTCATAGTCGTCTGCAGGCTGCTCGGCCTCGAGGCGCTGCAGGGTCGATGCGACCGCGACGAGGTGGCCCGTGTGGCAGACCGGGTCCAGCGTGTGGACAAACGCAGACGAGGCCATGGTGGCAAGCTGGGCCGCAGACTGGTGCGAGCGCAGTCGGAGTTCGGCATCCTGGGGAACGCGCGTGCAGCTGTCGCGGCGGTAGGTGTCAAAGAGCGATTTGTGCAGCATGCCGATACGCTGGAGATCAGCGTCGTTGAGCACGCTTTCTTCGTGCACGGCCGGCGTCTTGTCCTGCTGCTGCGGCTCTTGGCCATCCTCCATGGTGAGATCCGCAAACAGATCTTCAAAGTTAGCAAACATAGCCTTGCGCTCCTGCTCCTCCTGCTCTTCATCCGTGGCTGGCTCGTATTTCTTGGCCCGCGTCTTGTACATCTGCTCGCGCTCCGCCTCCTTTTCGCGCTTGTACTCCTCGGCTGCCTTCCACACATAGACGATCTCGCTAAAGACGGTGTCCAGCGCCACGATATCTTGGTCTTGGAAATAGCCATGCACGTTCACGTGCAGAGCCAGTTTCTCGAGCACGACGATGAGGAGACTCAAGTAGAAAGCCCACTTGCGGCTCGTGGGGGCGCGCTCAAAGACGATGGCACGAAGCTTCTTGAGATTGTGCTCACGTGCGAGTGCGTGCCAATCGAGGTCCTCCGGAAGGCTGTGTGTGCGCGCAAAGAGCTCGACGACGTTCGCCAAGAAGGCGTCCGACGGATTCGTGCGCGACAGGGTCAGGCGCAGACCGTACTTGACGTCGTCGACGGCGACAACAATGGGCTGAAGCATGTCGCGGTACTTGGGATACTTGGCGTGGATGCGGTCGATGAACTGGAGCGCGTTGCCCTGAATGAGTGACTCGCGCTGGGGTGCAGAGGCAGCATCCTGCAGCGCATGCTCGATAAACGTCACTGTGTTCTTGGACAGCATCTGGCCACGCAGCGAGCAGAGGTCGTTGAAGATGTCTTCTAGCTGCGACTTGGCCGGTCTGAGCGAGAAGGTCGTCACCGACTGGGCGAGCGCGGCATCGACGTCCGCCACGCGTTGCTGATACGCCGCGATGGTCGCGTTGGTATCGTTGCCCGTAATCACGCGCTCGGTCTCGGTGCGCACGTCGAGGATCGCCAGACACGCGTCTTTTTGGTGGACCAGTAGGTCTACACGCAGGCGCGGCTCGGCCGTCGGGTCGGCGGGGTAGTCAGGGATGTAAGCCGAGATGAACGCGAGACCGAGGAAGGCGCGTGCGCGACCCACGGCAGCGAGGTAGTCTGGATGGTCGTTTTGCAGGTGGGACACTGCTGTCGCGAGATGGGAAAGGGCCGACACGTAGTAAGGGTTGAAGTTGTACTGCTTCATGTCCGTTACCATCGCCTCGAGGAGGTTCTGCGCTTCATCATAAGCTGGGCCAGAGAATGGAGTGTACAGATCCGACTGCTGCAGTTGGGAAGCGAAGGCGAGAAGTGGTTGGAATCGGGACGCTTGTGTGGCGTAAAAGGCTGGCTCGATAAGGTCACTGGAGGCGTCGAGAATCTTTGCAGAACAGTGAATAACCATGTCAAATGACGCTATCCCTATCGAGGTCGACTTACCTGGTGTGCGCTCGACACGACCATAACAAATTCAAGCACGCGGCGATCCAGGAGTGTGATGCTCGTGGCTAGATGGCCCTTGAGCGATTTCAGCAGCTCCAGTGCGTTTGCATATGCTTCAGACGGCATCTTGTTCACAGACAGCCTAAAAATTGACATGTGTGAGCCAACAGAATTGATATACATGTATGTATGTATATGTATATAGGACTTACAAGATGTTCAAGCACGTCACAGTCTCAACACTCTGGTACAGACCGGAGGAACCATCCGCGATCGAGGCCATCTATCCAGACCAGCGTGAGTTTTCCATACAACGACAAGCTCCTTTACTTTTTTACCTTTTCTTTGTTGGGCAGAATGAGGGACGGCGACAGCTCGTACAAGTGTTTTTGAGTCAGACTGCTGCGCCAGAGACGTGCATGCCACGTGCGGAGTGCGTCTTGAATCAGTCCCGGAAGCAAAAGCTTCAGCTTGTCATGGTCTGTGCAAACACGAGTCATTAGCACTGATATTAAAAAAAAAAAGGGACGCGAGTATTTTTCATACCAGCAGAGTCCAACAGCCAGATGAGACGTTGGTAGGTGAGCAGATCAAGCGGTGGACGGGACGTCTTTTTGAGCGCGAAATTGCGGAACCGTTGCAAGAGGGATTTGAGTACTTGGACGTCAACCTAGCAATGAATGAAAAATCAGTCATTTTTTGTGCTCTGGATACTCATGCAGACAAACCAACGTACAGTATCAGAAAAGACACCGGCAAACAGCATCGAAAGAATCTCCATCTCGTTCACCAAACTGGCATAGTCGTACAGCGGAATGAGCGCCGTATCCCAGGGAGTAGACTCCAGAGGGGCTTCCACCGCTTCCAATTGACGTTTGAGATGCTACACACCGACATGCGTATGAGCGCGCGAGATATCATTATTGGTGTGTACGTCTTACCTCGGGCAAGCGGTCAAGAGACTTGGCCAACGAGCGAGCATTCTTGTCCGAATTCTCATTGAGCGTATAAAGCGTTGCGATACCTTCGATCCACATTTCCTTGACGTCGAACGGTGTACGCAAAACAAGATCGTTCGGTTTAAGGCCATCTAAAAAAGACAATGCACGCACACACATGTAAGCCAACCTTAGAAAGAAAAAAAAAAAGGCGTTTGGTCTTTTCTTTTCCTTACCTCTCTGTGCACGGTACACGTCCAAAGAAGCATTGATCTCAAGCATGCGCTGCTCGGTGTCGAAAAGCGTCTCGGAGCACAGCGTGGCAGGGCCAAAGTACTGCCAGAGCGCCTTCATGTTCTTGCACGCGTCCTGGTTGAAACCAGAGAGGATCTTCTCGATCTGTGCCACGACCGCACCAAACGCAGTCTGAAGGGCCAACGACTCGGCAATGATCTGCTTCATGTGGCGGAGGAGAATGACATAGTTGTCCAAACTGAGCGCATAGGCCTGACAGAGATTCCAGCAGTAATCGCGGCAATCCAAGAGCTGGATCAAAGCGTCCGGAGTCTAATACATACTTTCATGAGCGAATACTGCACACATGCTGGAGTTCTCGGTGTCTTTTTTTCTTTCTCTTCTTCTTTTTACCTCGGCCTTGCTATGGACCCATGTGCGCAGGGCTTCCTGGATGGACCGGAAGAGGGGCTCGATCTCCTTGATGGTGGGATGCGACAGCATGGACTCGCTCAGGCGGCCGCCCTGGAAGGTAAAGGACTGCTGCAGCGCATTCATCGATTTCGGCTTGAGTCGCATCGACTCAGCTTCGAGCATCTTGCTGGCATAGTCCATCTTGTGCAAGCGGATACAGAGGCGGTGTTCCTATTGCCAAAAAAAAAAAAAATGAAATGAGCACCGGTGTGTATCATGGAGAGCCATTGCATTTTTACCTCGCCACCTTGACCTGTAAAGGTGTAGCCATCATCTCGGAGCGCCTTGAAAAGATACGCGAGACGGTCCAACGCAGCATTCTCAGTCTTGGCATGCTGGGCAACGAAGGCGAGCCAGCGCAAGCCGAGGTTGGCATCGACACAAGCCTCAAGGAAATAGTCACCTGCGAGCTCGACCTTGGCGAGGTCGCACGGCTCCTGCTGCACCAGGTAGGTGAGGTACGCGCCGTGCAAGGCAATCATGGCCAGCGATGCGTCGTGTTCAAAAAGCGCGCCGCCAATAAAGTACGGGCAGTCGCCGGGGGACAGGAGCGCCTCGAGCGCGGCATGCACGTCCAGCAAGGATCCATCATCTGCTTGCCACTCGCCGAACGTCTGCTGGCACGCGTCTGCGACGGCGGTGCGGAGGACCTGGCCGCGCTGCAAGCGCTCGATGACAAACGTCGCCAGCATGAGGTAATCGCGCACGGACTTTTGGCGCTTGGGCATGGCGTCCTGGAGCGTGCGGAGCTGGCGGGGAAGCGCGGCGCCGCGTACGCCGAGGCTGTTGGCGAGCTTGGTCACATCGTAGCCCTGGCACCAATCCGAGTCGAGGAGGGCAATCTCAATACCACGGTTGCGCATAGCGCGAGAGAGTTCACCGTGGTTCGAGTCGACGGTCATGAACATGCGGAAGTTCGGGTGAGGCTTAATCACCTTGACCTGGCCGTCGACAAGGCCGCGCTCGTTCACCATGAGCACGCCGTCGTTCTCAAAGAGCGGGTTGAGACGATCGAGCACGGAGGGGTTGCACAGATTGGCATTGTCAATGAGAAGCCAGTGGCCTTGCTCGAGGGCATGGATCAGCAGGCCGTCGATCCATTCGAATTTGCCAGCCACCGAGGTCTGCTCGAGGGCCTGCACGCGCGCGATATCGGCCGTCATGGCCTGCACCGTCTCGCGGTCGGTCGCGTCGCAGGTGTGCTGGAGCTGCTTGACAAGCGATGCCAGCAGCGTGTAGTTGAAGCCGCTCGAGGGCGCGTGGTTCTGTACCGCGTACCAGGCGTCGTTGAGGGTGCGCACGGACTGTAACACAGCATGGAATGCCGGGCCTTGTTTGTCCTTGAGCTGCATCAACAGATTGCGGGTGGTACGGCGTGTCACGTCGTTCAGGGATGCGAGCACGACCTGACGATGGCGATTGAGGTCGACTTGTTCAAAACCACCCAGCAGCTCCATGGTGTCGACGCTGTTGTTCATGGCAAACTCTTGCAGCTTGTTGCCCGTGAGGCGGCTCAGCAGGCGCACCAGGGACGTCTTGCCTGAGGCAGAGGGGCCGGTGAGGATGGACATCCAGCTGGCGTCGACGCACTTCATCAGGGCTTCGAGGGGCGACAGAAACGTGTGCAACATGTGCGTATCGCTCTCGAGCGCATCCGTCGCGGCGATCTGCGGCAGGCGCTGGAGCGCGGCATGGCCAACGCGCACCTCGGCGCTGGAGATGCAGTAGGACGGGTGAGCGAGCTTCGTGTATTGGGTGCCAAAGACATGCTCAAACAGGGCCACCACTTTGTCGCGGTCGTCTTGCGAGCGCATGCGCTGCAGATAAATGGTGCCGAGGTACTCGGCCGGGTCGGTCGTCATGCCGCGGCGCATGAGCTCGAGCCAGCGGAACACGTCACGCAGGTTGAACTCCCAAGGGCTGCCCTTGCGGCCAAAACGGCAGCGCACCATGGTTTCCTCGTACATGCGGCGGTTAAACTCGATCATCTTCTCGAGGATCGCTGGGTCAAAGTCAGGGAACAGATGGGCGCAGATGAAGAGCAGGTCCTCGGCACTCAAGTGCTCGACGTAGACTTGGGTGAAGCGGTTGACAAACGACTTGGGCAGGCCCTTGCGGCCGCCGCCCTGCTGGAGCGGGTTCTGCGCGCCAAAGACGCGGAAACCAGGCGCACAGAAGAACTCGCGGTCGAGCTCGGGGATGTAGACCGCGCCACGGTGATCGAGACACGAGTTAAGACCCTCCAGGACGGATTGCGACGCGAGGTTGAGCTCGTCGAGGAGGACCCAGTGGCCAGCCTTCATGGCTTGCAAGAAGGGCGCGTCACGCCAAGCAAATTCGCCGCTGTTGCCGTTCTCGACCGGCAGGTCGGAACCAAACAAGTCCATCAGGTCGGTCTGCTCGGACAAGTTGATGCGCACCAGGGGGTGGCCCGACGCCGCCGCCAGGGCCGAGATAAGACTGGTCTTGCCCACACCGGGGCTGCCTTCGAGGAGGACGGGTTTCTTGAGCTGCATGGCTCGCACGACGCGCATGGCATTGTCGGCCGTGGTCTTGGCGGACAGAGTGAAGCCGACATCGGCCTTGCTCTTGCTGCCACGCTCGATCTGGAAGGGGCCGATCGCGAGCGCACTCTCGCTGATGTGGACCGACTGTGACGCGTCGCCGAGAATTGCCTGCTCGCTGGTGGCAGTGGCACGGCCCGACAGCTGGCGCAGGCACTTGAGGCGGAAGTCTTGCAGGGTGCGGCCGGCCAGGATGGACCCGGATGCGCCGTGCGAACCGAGGCCGTCGAGGAGGACAAGACAGCCGCCGTGCGTGAAGGCCAGGTCGGGGTCAAGACCGGACGCGACGGCCGTGTTGAGGAACTGGACCCAGGACAAGATGTCACGCAGACTGACGACCGTGCGCGACTGGTTGAGCGCCTTGGTGAACCAGCTGACAAAATCGAGGATGCGTGGCGCAAAAGATTGAAGTGCAGGGAGCTGCAGCTGCTCGTTGATGATCAGCGTCAAATCCTCGGGATCGTCGACAAACGGCACCCAGATTTCGGTGAATCGGTTGCGCAGGGCAGGCGACAGCTCCTTCTTGCCATAGTCGCCGCCGGGGTTCATGGTCGCGAGGAACTGGAAGCCTTCGGCGGCGGTGAGCTCCTCGACGTGTTTGCCGCTCTTTTCGGCGAGGACGAGCAGTCGGCTCGGCTCCAGGACCGAGTTGAGGCGCTCCAGGACCGAGTCGTCCGCGAGCGAGATCTCATCGAGCAGGAAGAGGTCACCGTCACGCAAGGACTGCACGAGCGGACCATCGTGCCATTCAAAGAGCTGGGTCTGCTTGCCGCTCTCCACGTCTTCTTCCTTGTTGGAGGCACGCACGGGGCGCTGCCCACCGAGGAGATCGCCCGTCTCGGTGTTTTGATGACAGTTGACAATATGCAGCTTGCGGTTGTGCGTCTCGGCGAGCATCTGACACACCGTGGTCTTGCCACAGCCCGTCTCGCCCACGAGCAGTACGGGCTCGTTGTAGCGCAGGCAGCGCGCGACCAGGCTGAACAAGCGGCGCATGGCCTTGGTCCAGACCAGCTTGGTGTCGCCGCCGCTCTGGGTCGCCTTCTCGCGCAGCATGCGGTCGTACACGGCAAACTCCTCGAGGCGCTCGCAGTTATACATCTCTTCCTCGCTGAGCTTGACCTTCATGACGGTCTCGAGGACCTCCTTCACGACCTTCTTCTCTTCTTCCTTGCGGCAGCGCTCCGCCAGCAGCATGTAACCGTGCTCAGCGAGGTCCTGGTAGCTGTCCGGGTCGCGGCCAGCCCAGCGGAAGAGGTCACGCAGTGTGATGAAACTATGCTTCTGTTCAAAGAGACGCGAGCTCTTGCGACGCTCCATCAGGGACTTGTAGACCTGGACGAGACGCTTGCAGTACGAGGGCGCGATCCGGCAGCGCTTGGATAGGATCGTCTCGAGTTCGCCCTGCGGGATGTCGTCAAAGTGGAGCTCGAGGAAACGGTTGCGGAAGGCGCGCGACAGGGCCTTGCGGCCGCCGTACAGACCAGCCGGGTTCTGTGTGGCAAAGAGCATAAAGTGCGGGTGCGGTTTCACGATCTCTTGGGTCTCGGGGATCAGCAGCTCGCGGTTGTCATCGAGCAGACGGTTCAAGGCTTCGAGAACGTCGGACGGCGCCAAGTTGAGCTCATCGAGTACGATCCAGTAGCCGTTGCGGAGTGCTTCGACGAGGACACCTTCCTGGAAGACGAGCTTGCCCTCGTTGTTCGATACGTACGTGCCGAGGTATTCCTGCAAGTCCGTGTGCTCGTGGTTGTTGATACGCACAAAGCGATGGCCGGTGCGCTTGGCCAGGTATTCAATCATGCTGGTCTTACCCGCCGAGGTGGGACCCTGGATGAGGACGGGGAACTTGCGCGACATGATGACGCGTGCCAAGTTGTACAGATTCGTCTCGACCGACGGTGTCAAGATGTACTGGCCGTCCTCTTGCGGTTCAAAGGGGCCGTGCTCCAGCCAAAAGTGACCGAACTGGACAAAGTTGTCACTCGGACGCTTGGGGATCTGAGAGATGAGATGTTTGGGGTCCTTGACACCGCGCAGGATGTAGGTGAAGATGGCCTGGCGCACCAGGGCCTCGCTCTCCTTGTCGAGCTGAGTAAGGAAGGTCATGCAGAAACCTTCGTAAAGCGAGCGGCGAAGGCCGTACGTGGGGAAGATCTGCAAGACGTAAAGCAGCGCACGGGAGAGCGTACGCATGCTAAAGTGGGGCCGCTGGTTGGCGCCGTCGACGAGCTTGTGTTCCTGCGACAGGCGCTTGACGTGGCCGTAAAACTCGGCGACGTCCTCGCAGGCGCGCTCGTCCCCGATGGCAATGCCGCCCAGGTACCGCTTGACGATCTGGAGCAGATCTTCATAGCGCGTATCGGGCGAATGGACGTAAAATTCGGTGAAGCGGTTGCGTAAACCGGGCGGAAGGTCGCGCTTGCCGACGTCGGTGGCCGGGTTCATGCATGCAAACAGGCGGAAATTGGGATGGCGCTGGATAGGCTCAACGTCACCCTTCTCGGTCAGAAGCAGCGAGCCTTCGGCATCCTGCAAGAGGCCGGACAAGCATTCGAGCGTCTCGGTGGTGGCCAGGTTGATCTCATCGAGCAAGATCCAGTCGCCCTGGCGCACGGCCTTGACGAGCGCGCCCTCCATAAAGTTAAAGACAAACTTGTTTTGCGACTGCACTTGCTGGACCTCAAACTCCTGGAGGTGCTGGTGGAACGCCTTCCAGGCAGTGCGGAGCTGCGGTGGGCTGGCTTTCTTGGAGGCGTCGTTGCGCTCGCCGTCAAACTTTTGGTCCGCCATCTTGACCGCCTGCTGGAGCAAGACCACAAACTTCTTCCATTTTTGATGCACGTACGTCTTGCGGACCATGTCAAGGAACTTTTCATTCTTCTTGACGGAAAAGGTGCGGCCAAACAGACCGTCAAACTCCTCCTTGAGCGGGATGGCGAGGATGCGGCCCTCGACGGGCTTGAACCCACCGAGCAGGTCCGAGCTGTCGGTCTGCTGCGACAAGTTGACAGCCACCAGGTTCTGATGCATCATGTCGGCGAGGTGCTGCACGACGGTGGTCTTACCCGTACCGGTCTCACCGACGAGCAAGACGGGCTCGTTGAGGTAGACGCACACCGAGATGCGCTCCATAAGGCGCAGGGCGTGGCCGGTGGTGGCAAAGGGGCGCCGGCGCTCGCGCTTGACGACGCCTTGCTTCTGCTTACCGCCGGACGCGAGGGCAGAGAGGTTGACGCGGCCGATGCACACGGTGGTGTCCGAGACCTCGAGCGCAGGCTTGTACTGGTCTACATAGTGCTGCACGCGGTCGGCTGAGATCTGCAGCGGCTCGCCAATCTTTTCGAGCATGGCGACCCACGTCGCATAATCCGGAATCATGCCACAGAAGCAGTCGATTGCCTCACTGAACAGGTCTTCGCGGATCTTTTGGTCAAAGCCCTTGTCGAGCTGCTGGCTCTTATCCAGCCGGGCGCCGAAGAGGGCGTCCATACGGTGACACCACTTCATGAGATCGCGGGTGGAGACAAAACGGCCCATGGTCGAGGACGAGAAATGCGAGTGGCTGTACATGTCGACGACGACCTGGAAGAGGTTGAGGACATGTATGGCAAAGTCACCGATGCGAGGGTATTTGTGGCGCACGACGTGCTCGAGTTCGTCCTTGGTCAAGGCGTCGACGTGCACGTGCGTCCAGAGATTGCCGCCCGAGACGAGTTCCTTGCCGCGCAGCGTGTGCGCCTTGTTGGGCACAAAGGAGCGCGTGCCAAAGAGCTGGAAGCCTTCCTTGGCCTTGATTTTTTCGCCGCGGGACGGGATGAACAGGTGCTTGGTCTCGAGCAGCGGCAGGAGCACAGACAGGACCTCGGCCGGCGCCAGATCAATGTCTTCAATGAGGACCCATCGGCCTTCTTGAACCGCGGTGGTGAGCACACCGGCTTGCCAGCGGAAGGAGCCGGGCGTCGAGGTCGAGACATAGGTGCCCAGCAAGACCTTGGGGTCGGTCTGATCACCCAGATGGATTTTGATCAATTCTATATCAAAAGAGGGAAGACCCTGTATTAGCCAACGTTCGCCAAGGCATTTCGCTGCAACTTACTGTCGCCTCGCCCTGTTCGGCTCGCGAGTTCTTCGACAAGGGCGGTCTTTCCGGAGCCTGTGGCGCCTTCCAGGAGGGTAGGCGCACCGATGGAAAGAGCAAGACTGAGGGTGTGCAGGTTGCGTTTCGTGGTTTCGGTCAGGATCAATCGTGGCTGGTAGGACACAAGGCCGTCGTCTTGGCGTGTGGTTGACTTGGGTATGAGAACACCACAGAGATTGGACGTCAGGTTGCAGAGATCGGATTCGGACAAGGTGTATTCAGTGGCAGGGTCGGAATTGTGCAGAAACGCAATTTGCTCGTTGGCCAACTGTTGCTCTTCCCATAAGCTATAGAAACACGAGGGTGAGTCGTTCTGCCTTTTTCCTTTATCGAAGTATCAATGTATGGGCATACCTTAGGAATCGCAGATCAACCTGAGCGTGATCGATGGTGACGGTAAGGGGCACATCGGCCTCACCTTGGGCCGGGTCCCTGTTGGAGGCAGCAAGCAAGAGGTGTTGGGTCTGGCCATCGCTGAGGCCGTAGACTTTGCTGAGACAGAGGAGAGTCAGGTAGCGTACACGGACGTCCAGAGTGCTCATGAGGCGAATAAGAGGGCTCCAGTTCCAGAGTGGGATGAAGGTGGATGCAGAGAAGCGTAGAAGACGGTATGCCGAGAGTAATAAATCGAGGACTTGGTCTATGGAGTCGGTGGGGAGCTGTATAGAGAAGAAGCGGAGAGAGAGTGAATACCAGTCAAAGTAATGTGCTTGCGACTGTCTACCTCGGTGAACTCGCCATCCTTCAGGGTCAATTGATGGATATTATCGAATAATGATGGTGAATGCGAAAAATATGATACAGCCAAGCTATAGAATGGAAACAAAGAAATATGATAGATCAGCCTTTTTTCCCGGGTTGCCCAGTGCCATTCAAATACAAATACGTTACCTTTTGACTTGAGGAATGGTAGGTAATAAGAGACTGAATGCTTTTGCGACCGTTTCCAGTCTATATACAGCACCGCCTGAGGGTGGCACAGACTCGAGGAATGAGGTGAAGCCAGGAGTGAGCCAGCGCGCGACGAGATCGATGGCAATGGGGCGGAATGAGGCGACCACAATGCGCGTCCACTTTGGATTTAAAAGACATTGTGAGACGGTGTTGAGCACATGTGTGTGCTGGCTGGGAGTGGGTGTCGAGGCAAACGTGTCCAGGAGGCGAGAGTCGATCACCTTGAGGAAGGTCGGGTCGTTGCTGAGGGTGGCTTGCAAACCACGCACGGCATGGGGAAGATCAAACGTAAGCGGATCATACAGATCCCTTCGGGTGGGCTCTTCCACAGAATGCATCGGGGTGTCTACGTCCATTGTTGTCGAAAGGCACAACTCACACACACACACACAAAAAAGAAAAAAAAAAAAAGACCTCTTCGAATTTAAATTTGCATATATACAAGCCGCAGGTCAGCCCGTCGGCATGTCCTAAAAAGGAATACGATTTTGACAGCCAACGCCTAATTAAAAAAAAATCAGGCATTTTGAACAAGAGCATCTCGCAGACTACGACCGATGTCTTGATCATTTGGATTCTACACTTATCCATCGTATCCTATTAGAGAAAACCCATTCACCTGACTCTATTCACATCAAAAAAGTACTTGTATATATATTTGAGTCCTGTATAGACTTATATCACTCATTTCATAGTAAGACACCGAAGAACAATAGCTTTACGTGCAGATTCATACATGTGCTTTTGGCGAATGCCTCATTTACACTATAGATTGTTTCATGGATAAAAAAATCTATGTATAACGGTTAAAATCCCGACACAAGTGTATCAAGCATCAATGTAACCAACATGGTTTGTAAAACAAAATATTGTAAGAGATCGCTCATCGTCGTCATTACGTAATGATGGTATGCAGAGTACTTGTATCCGACCACCACTTCTCTATAAAGATAGACACATCATTTGAGCTATTTTTTATGTTCATGTAATCTCTTATGTTGCCCACGAGGTAATATGTTATTGTGCATCGTGAGAGGAAGGGGTAGTGACTTATTGGCTAGGCTGCTTCCGCTGTCACTAGCCTTGGTAGTATGCATATAGACATAGCATAGACGCCTTACACTAAGTGGAAACACTGATAATGAGCAAGCATATGAATAGAGAAAGAGGGATGAAAAAGGAAAGAAAAGGAAAAAAGGAAGACGGCAGATGCACTGCAATGGATAACACAAGACCAGGTACTCAAACCGGGTTAGGGAATGATCTGTGCGGCGAAATCCAAACTCAGGGACCACCCGCTGGGCGCGTTTAAAGTTCTACCTCTTATTCTTGTCTTTCTTTTTTCTGTCTTCAGCATCTCTGTTCATGTCCGAAGGAACCCAGAGCCAGGAGGATGAAATCAGCAGGCTCAAACAAGAGCTGAACGAGGTCGTCCAGTCCAGGGAGAAGGAGATGGAGCGCGAACGGGGCGTCATGCGTGGCCTCGTCGACAAGATCAGGGTCATTGAGCAAGAAAAAGACGCCATCCAAAAGCAGCTCGACCACCAGCAACCCACCTCTCAAAAGGCAGACGACACGCCGCCACCATCACACGCAAAGGAATTGCAATCGCTCAAGAATCAGGTCGAGGAGCTCCTGCTGGAGAAAGAAGAGTCGAAAAAGAGTCTCCTCCACTTTATGAACAAGGCCGACGAGGCCGAACAACAGCTACGGGCCGCGCAACAAAAACAACAGCAGCAGCACATCAACCCAGAACAACTGAAACGAGTCGAGGACGAACGAAACGCAAAGCAGCTCGAGATCGACCAGCTCAAAGCCCGCCAAGATAAGCTCGAGGCGTTCATGGAGGAAAATCGGTTGCGCCACGAAGAAGAGCTGGCCTCTGCGCGCGCCAACGCCGCAGACCATCTCAGAGAACAGACGGAGGCTCTTGAAAACGAGAAGCAACAATTGCAGCAGGCTCTGGAGGCGTTCAAGAAGGACGACAGCAAGTCGCAATTGGAGACTCGGATTAAGGATCTACAGCAAGAGCTTGATGTACTCAAGAAGGACGACAGCAAGGCTCAGCTAGAGACCCAAGTCAAAGATTTGCAGGCCGAGCTGGATACATTCAAGAAGGACGACAGCAAGGCTCAGCTGGAGAACCAAGTCAAAAATTTGCAGGCCGAGTTGGAGACATTCAAAAAGGATGAAAGCAAGGCCAAGTTAGAGACTCAGGTGAAGGACTTGCAGGCTGAACTTGAGGCGATGAAGAAGGATGACAGCAAGGCTCAGCTAGAGACCCAGGTCAAGGAATTGCAAGCCGAGCTGGAGACATTCAAAAAGGATGAAAGCAAGAACAAGCTAAAGTCCCGAGTCAAGGATCTGCAGGCTGAGTTGGAGGCGCTGAAAAAGGACGATAGCAAGGCCAAGCTAGAGACCCAGGTCAAGGATCTGCAAGCCGAGCTGGAGACATTCAAAAAGGATGACAGTAAGAATAAGCTCCAAGCAGAAAACACACAACTCAAGGACGAGCTGGAGGCACTCAAGAAGGATGATACCAAGACGAAGCTCGAGGAACAGGTCAAGCAGTTACAAGATCAACTGGACACGCTCAGCAGAGACGACAGCAAAGCCGCATTGGAAACCCAAGTCAAGGAGCTCACGACTCAGTTGGAGGCGCTCCAGGCGGACGACAGTAAGGCCACTCTGGAAAAAGAAAAGGAGGCTGCGGTGAAGCAGGCCCAAGCCTCAGAGGAGAAGCTCGAGGAAGCCAAGAAAGCACTGGAGGGCGCGCGAAAGGAAGCAGAGGCGGCTGCCAAGGAAAAGGCGCAGGTGCAAGAGGCGCTGTCGGCGCTGCAAGCCCAGTTCCAAGAAAGCCAGGAGAAGGCGAATCAACTTGCAGCCGCTCAAAATGAGCTCAAGGCCGTCAATGGCAAGCTCCGGGACGCAAACGAATCCGTCAAGGTAGTCAAGGACATGTTGAACGAGCGAGACGTGGAGATGGACGCGCTGCGCAAGGAGCTCGATGCGGCGCAAAAGGAGCAGGCGAAATGGGAAGACAAAGAGAAACGCTACGTGTCGACGTTGAACAAGACCAAGAAGCAGATCCTCAAGTTTGAAAAAGACAAGGCCGAAGCATCGGAGGAGCTAGAGCAGCTCAAGCAGCAGCAGGTCCAGGGCCTGAAAGAAGCGCAGGAGAAGCATGCCCAAGCCGAAGCGGCTCTGAAGACGGAAGTGAGCCGGCTCAGCGGACGTCTGCACTCGGCCGAATCCGAGATCACGATCCTGCAGCGCGAGCGCAAGGAGGCGACCGAGGCCAAGAACAAGATGTTTGACGCTCTCCAGATCAAGCAGGCCGAGTTTGAGAGCTCGCAGAGCATGGCGGAGGATCTTCAGCACCGTCTGAACGAGCGCGAGCGCGAGGCGCGCGAGGCACACGAGAAGACGGCGGCGCTGGAAGAAGCCCAGCAGCAGGCGGAGCATGCGCGCCAGCTCGTCGAGGAGACCAAGGCTGCCTGGCAGCGGGATAAGCACGCGTTGCAGCAGAAGGCGCAAACGGCGGAGGCAAGCCTTGCCGAGGCGCGGGCCGAGGCCGAGCAGGCCAAAGAAGCTCTGACGGTGCGCCAGACGGAGCTGTCAGCAGAGATGCAGGCACTCCAGCAGCGTCTCACGACGCTTGAGGGTGAGTGCGCCACGCGCACCAAGGACGTTGAGGTCCTGGAGGGCGACAAGTCAGGTCTGCTCGAGCGCATCGATGAGCTCGAGGACGAACTCCAAAAGAACAACGCGGAGACCGAGGCCAAACGACACGAGCTGGTACGTCCATCCCATTTGGTATAAGTAGATGCATGAATGGGGTACTGAGACCCTTTTTTTTTTAGGAGGATCTGCGTGCCAAGGTGGAGACACTGGACAAGAAGCAGGCCCAACAAGAAAAAGAGCTCGAGAACATTCGTGTGCGCGAGGGACACCTCAAGACGCTTAATAAGGCAAGTCCGAATGCCATACTATCATTATGGAAAGGGAAGGAAAGAAAGACGATTGACTGACGCATGCTCCCAATCCTATGGAAACATAGACGCTCAAAGACGAAATCCGCAAGCTGTCCAAACTCGACCGGCTTTCACCTACATCCTCGCGGGCGCAGTCGCCTTCCCCCGCCCAGCCCTCGACTCCCGCCGTTTCCGACACCCCTCCCCATCCCTCCCAACATCCGCCTGCATCGTACCCTGCCTCGCCCAAGGTCGTCAAAGAAGAAGAAGAGATTAATCTGGAGTACCTCCGCAACGTGGTGCTCAAGTTTTTGGAGACGAAATCCACTCGGGTAAGGAAGTGTGATCACTGCGTCGGACGCGTTTCCGTTACTTATTCCATCTTGGTTTGGTTTAGGCACAACTTATTCCTGTATTAACCATGATGCTGAAATTCACACCCGAAGAGATTAGACGGTTGCAAGCCAAAGCATAATTAGATCCATAGTAGTAGTAGTAGTAGTAGTTAGATATAACACACACACACGTACACATCTTTTTTTTTCTCATACCAATCACACAACACACACACTCGCACCCGCAAATGCGTTATGATTACTTCATGGGTTTACCTAATTTTCGGATCCGGGAGTAGCGGAGCGGGACGAAGGTAACACGAATTTTTTTCCCTTTTCTTTTGGCGCGCAGGACGCATGTCATTTTTGCAGAAGCGGCATGAACACATGTCAAATTTTCTTTCCTATTCTTTTTCCAGTGGACAGAAAAGAACGACTTCTTTTTTTTTCTTTCATTCTTCTTTTCGACCACCTTCTTCCTACATAGAACAACATATTTCCGGGGAATGCCGCTCTCATTAAGGAGGAATGAACGCCATGCCAGTTCATTTTGGTTTCTCATGCTCACGTCGCTGCCTCAGCTGCTGTGGGCTGCGCCCATGACCACGACCATGACCACACGCGTGCGGTTCTACTTGTTGCCTGCATTCTGGATTCGTCTGCTGGCCATCGCTGCCCTCGTCTTGCTCGGAGGCGTCTTTGCAGGTATGCCGAAGAAAGGAAGGAGACACTCTAGGTGACACAAGGACGGTCGCTCGTGTTTAATTCGCTCTTATTCACGTAGGTCTGACGCTGGGTCTGATGGGACTCGACCAGACAAATCTTCAGGTGATGGCCGAGTCCGGGACAGAGGCTGAGAGCAAGAACGCAAGAAAGGTCTTGCGTCTGCTGAACCGCGGCAAGCATTGGGTTCTTGTCACGCTGCTCTTGTCCAACGTCATCGTCAACGAGACACTGCCCATCATTCTGGACTCCGTACTCGGCGGCGGCTGGCAGGCCATCTTGATATCCACCGCCTTGATTGTCATCTTTGGAGAGTAAGCCTCATTGATATCGATGCGTCCTTCACACCGACAGACCCTCTCACACATACGTCCTGATCTTCTTAGGGTGATTCCGCAATGCAAGTAGACCTGTGAGGAAAGAGGAAGCCGCGCGCGTGAACTCACCTTGAATGATAGCCATATGCGTCCGCCATGGTCTCGCCATCGGTGCACGCTGCTCTCTGCAAGTCTTTTGGAAGTTCCCTCATTTCAGTGTAGCTTGCTAATCCTCGTTTGTATTGTGTAGCATGGTGCTTATCCTCATGTACATCATGTATCCTGTGGCCTATCCCACGGCCCTTGTGCTCGATTACTTTTTAGGCGAGTCGCATGGCACAGTCTATAAGAAAGCAGGTCAGTCTGAGAGCTGTGGAGAAATACGGCTTGGACACTGTGGGGTGACTGTTAACAAAAAAAAAAACAGGGCTCAAGACACTCGTATCGCTCCACCAAGCACAAGGTCAAGACCGTGAAGGCCTGACAGAGGATGAGGTGGTAAGGCTTCTCGAGAGAAACATCTTTTTTTTTTTTTTTTTGGCCCGTCCTTTGTTTTCCCATCTAAGAAAAGAATGGCACATTCTTGTAGCACATCATTGGCTCGGTCCTTGACCTCGGGGCAAAACCGGTGGCACGGGTCATGACACCCATTGAAGACGTGTTTACGCTCCCTATTGATTCCATTTTGGACGAAGCCACGGTGCATAAGGTAGGCTAATAAAAGAAGTACCTTCTCTGGAGAGAAAAAAAAAGACAGAGAGAGCGAGAGGCTTAAAGGCGAGTTATATTAGATCCTGACCGCGGGCTATTCCCGTATCCCAATCCGCGAAGAAAGCGACGAGTCTAATTTCATTGGTGTTTTGCTCGTCAAACGCCTGATCACCTATGATGCAGAGGACAAGTGGCCTGTCCATCGATTCCAGCTGAACCCATTGCCCGAGACAGCCCCTGATACGAGCTGTCTTGACATTTTGAACTTCTTTCAAGAGGGCCGGAGTAAGTTTGATTCTGAGACCAATGTGCAACGGCAGACAGCTCAATGCTGGGCTTTTCCTCTTCTCCTTTTTGTAATAGGTCATATGGCGCTGGTCAGCCAGAACCCGGGCGCGCATGGTGGTGCTCTCGGTGTGATTACCCTTGAGGACGTCATCGAGGAGCTGATTGGTGAGGTAGATATATACCACGCGGGTTAGGCATCGAGGCAGGCAAAACTCACCTAGAAATTGACCCCTAGGAAATTATTGACGAGACCGACGTCTATGTGGATGGTAAGAAGGGCAATGTGCCCCCGTCCCCGTTTGTGGGGCCCTTTTTGTTAAAAAAAGAAAAACTGAACCCTCCTTTTGTACTCTCTAGTCCACAACAAAGTCAAGGTGACGCGTGGCAAAGCGCAGCCGCCGCCGCCCGAACTTCAACCCCTCCTCAAATTGGTACGTACAACCAGTACCGTGAACGCGAACCGCGCCCGCAACAAGGCACGTCTGGCCGTGCACTCCCAAGCATCCCCTCGGCGCGCCTCCACGCCACCCACCACAACCTCCACCCCCCAGACAACGACCGTCCTCACGCCCTCGACCGCACCCTTGATCCGAGACGGATCGAAATCGCCTGTCGAGGAACGCTTGAAGGGCTATGGCGCCACCGAGGAGCGCGATCCAGAGCAGCACCACCAGGAGCAAGAGGGATCTTCCCACAGCAAAAAGAAGAAATAATGTGCGTCTTTTTTGCTGTGGCAGCCTTGTAAATAGAATCATCTTATCCCCCGTTGCAAAAAATATATATGTACATTTGTCTTTCCGTTTCCTTTGGCGCCCCCCTCCCAACCTTCCTTCCGTCCTTTCCATATCTTTTGTTTTCTCGTAGTCGTAGTAGTAAGCGTGTATTTACATGAGTATCTTTCTTTTTTTTTTTTTTTTTTTTGTGGTCACTAAGGGCGTGCAGGCCAGTCTTCATTGAGTTTGGAGGCGAGCTCATGGAGCCTGTCCCATAGGTGGCTTTCGGATAGTGGTACTGCTATAAACATGAGCTTGGCGTCTTTGCTACTTTCGCGTTTTTTTCTTGGTATGTACCTGACCCTTCCTCGGTTGAGTGCCGCACCCACTGGTTTAAAAAGGTCACCAGAGATCGGCCGTCATCACTGACGCTGTCTGCCAATGCCGCATCCACTTGCTGTGACAGCGTATCTAACAGAGCATCGTAGTTGCCCTTGTAGTACCAGTGTTGGAGTATGTTTTCTGCTGATTGACTTGTTTTGGAAGTGGGTGGCGAAAAGGAGAGGAGAATGCCAAATAAGGCCGGTGTCGGCTCGGTTTGAGTGAACAGAGTATGGATGTCCGGAAGCAGTTCATCTAGAAACGAGGTCCAGTTTTACATACAACAGTCTACGCGTCAACCCTGTGCATGTATTATCTTGTGATTAATTACCTTTCGATCGAAAAAGTGCGACGACGTCTGGGTGCTGGAACAGGTGCTCCGTTTTGATTGCATCCCCTTGCACCTCTGCGACGAGTACTCGCCACAGGTGAGCTGTGTCCCATGCATCCCACTGGAAGGAGTCGACTACACGAAGATAAGGAAAAAAAAGGCGTACGTGAGTGTGGGGATCCTACTGCCCTGTGGCGTTGCATATATACCGAGAAGGTCAGGGAGGAGGGTATCGCCAAAGGGTTGTATTAATCCGGACTGGATATGGCCGATAAAGCGACCCAGCTAATCCCAGACGAGTCAGTTAGCAGTCAAGGTGGATAAATCATGGTGATAACTTACTTGAGCTGGCAAGATGGTCTGGCACGTGAGCTTCAATAGCTCGCCGTTACCAGTGCAATGCGTGGGCATGTGGTGATAGAGAAAGGGAAGGAGGTCATGGAATAGCATGAGATCCAGCTCAGCCAGGAACTAGAGGACCGTCTTAGACATAGAGATATATACACGAGAGAGAGACAGAGAGAGAACATTACCTTTATATCCGCGGTCAGCATGTCTGTGATCGCCTGATGTCGTTGGCCCTCGTCGGCCTTGACGTCTTTGGGCAATGTCTCCGAAACATAACTCTCGTAGCAGTCGACGATCACCGGAAACCACTCGACATGCAAGCGGTCGAACTCCTCCTGACTGGATACGTCGCTCTGGAGGTGTCTAGAAACATCATCATCATGGGGGGATGAGCCGCTTGTTCTTTCGAAAACCGGATCACCGCCCTCTCTCTCTTCGTTGAGACATACCTTGCCATGGCGTACCACCATCGTCCACCGATCAAATGCTGATTGCCCTTTTTGTAACACGCCGCCACGCCGCTGAGGAGATAGATGAGCTTCTCCGTACCGGCCGCATCCTGCTCCTTCACCTCCCAAAAGAAAGCAAACACCAGGTCGAGCACGTCCAGGGCCGGGTCATTCAGGCACGCCTGCACGTCCAGTCGCGCGGGAGCCAAGGGCAGATCCACGCTGTCGCGGAGAGCCGGGGCGAGCGTGGCCGCGAGCGACTGCGGTGGGATCGCGACGCGCAAAAAGACACCGAGAATGTCGTGCAGGCAATGCTGGGTGGTGCGGTGTGCGGCGTCGATGGTGTTGGCGTCCTCTTGTGCAGCGCGGGCTGCCCGGAGGGCTTGGCTGGCCTTCTGGAAGCGGTCGAGCGAGTCGCCAAAGATCCAATAAGACTGGCTCTTTTGAAGACCCTGGGCAGACGCCGCTTCTTTTTCTTCTTCTTCTTCTTCTTCCTCTTCCTCTTCCTCTTCCTCTTCTTCAGACACATTATCGCCTTCTTCTACCTCCAATTCCTCAGTTTCGTACATGCCCACTTCCTCTTTTTCTTCGTCGCAGGGCTGTCCTTTCTCTTCCATGGCATCGCGCATCTCCAGGTCATGTATATCGGGTACGGACGAAGCAGGCGTACCACCCGTCGTGGCTGATAGCCCATCCCATGCGGAAGGTCTGGACGGTTCAGAGGCCATGGAGTCAGCGAGCTCAAGCGGCTCCTCGGACGCCCGGATCGCGTGTGGCAGTGGCTCTTCCTGGTCCGCCGGGGGGACTGTGCCAGGCGTCGTACGCGTCGTACCATCTAGACATACCGTGTCATTAAGAAAAATAGGTCTGCGTCTGCATGGCTGAGATCACGCACCTGTACTGCCGTACAGAAAATCGTCAATGTCGTCTTCTGTATACCCTGCCTGCTCGAACGCAGCCGCTCTCGGTGGCTCCTCAGGCGCGGCTGGGATTGCCCCGGTCAAGCCCAGTTGTGCCTGTGCCTGTGGTTGCTGCTGTTGTTGTTGTGCCTGTAAACGTGGGTCCCGTGTCGCTGATGGCGCGGCCACGGCGGGCGCCGCAGGCGCCATGGCTTGCGGCATCGGCAAAGAAGGCGGGTTGGGTGCGAGGTCCGGGCGAGCGCTTTGCGATTCGCGGCGGAGGAATTCATTAAATAAGCGCTGGATATGATGCCGTGTCGTTGGGTCCAGGGTTTGGCAGTTGTAGATGGGCAGGAGACCCCTAACAAGAGCCATGTCAGGTTTTTTTTTTCACGCAGAGTAATCGTATCCATCCTATCTCTCTCAAAAAACAAGCGCCCTTACCGGATGACACCTTTTTCGAGCAGCGTGCGCATGCCGCAGGTAACGCACTCCTGCATATAGCTCTTGAGCGGCGGGTGATAGGAATCGATGCAGCGGACGAGAAAGTCCATGATGGTGTTGGTGATTTGCGGATACCGCTGAGCAGAGCGTTCCATTAACAGCATGGCGGGTTCGATAAACATGATATTGTCGCCCGTCGTGAAAAAGAGCCAGTCAAAGACCAAGGCCAGTTTGACACTGGCTGCAACGGTTTGGCTCTAATAGGAAAGAGTAAGAACATCTGTGCGGGGCGAAAGAGTTGAGCCTCACCTTGATACCGCGAAGGATACTGCCAATCACAACGTAGCGTGGCACAACGTCGCTCTGCAATATCTGATTCGAAGGATACCAACCGGAGACGAGGTAGCGTATGATATCCACGTAATAATTTTCATGCAGGACATGGCGTTGCAAGAACCAGCTGAGGTTGCGTTGATACCGTGCTGTGGATAACTAAACACAGTATAATGTCTGTGTTAACCTTTGCAAATTTCGGAAACACGTTCGATATACAAACATTCTGCAGGATCCATAATAATCTCAGCTCGACATCAAAGGGAAGACGCGACCGGATAAATTCACGGCCGGTGGGTTGTTTGAGCAGGCTATCGATTCCTGGGTAGGCCAAAGTCAATAGGAGAACGGCGACGGAATGGTATTTTTTTTTTTTTTTTTACCTTGGAAGTGAGGGGAAAGGCTACGAGGATTATCTTGGATGGTTTGATAGAACTGGGCTATTTCAGGTATCGTCGTCGCCACGTCTTGCAGAAGGCGCACAAGATCTCGGCCGATCATGCAGCACACAGGCCACTGCGTTATAACATCCAGACAAATGTACATATATCTTAGCAAAACCCACATATTCCACGACGCAGCCCTGTACACACGCAGACACACACATACACACACACATTATAACTCTATATATACGTATATATACGGGAATATGCAAACAATTCATATACACATTGAGAGACGCACAGGACCCGCACACACGTGCTATAAATGTGTGTATGTATGTGTGTGTCTTTTTTCTTCGATGATTACCTTGGTTCTCATCAAATTCAGGACAAAGTGAATCTCTCGCTGTTGGAGAGCAGCAAACTGGGTGGAACGATGGTCTGGAATCATGCGCAGATAGGTATACACAGCGATCGCAAGGACACGCGGATAGTTTTCTAAGATACGCATATGGGATTCACAAAACCGCATCAACTGGTCACAGAACGACATGTTCCGTGGGCTCAGATCACCGCTGCGCACTTGGCGGAAAAGAGAGAGGTAGATGCCCTCGATCTCATTCGCCTTTGTGCTGGCTAGCTCACTCAGTAGCCATAGTATCTAAAAAGGGACGCCGAAAGGAAAAAAGAAAAAGACATACAAAGGAAGGAGGTTTCAACAATAAAACTCAACATCACTCAAAACGCACGCACGCACACACATGCTCGCCCTCTCTCTCTTCCTCTCTCTCTCCTCTCTCCAATCCCAAAGAGAGCGGTAAAATAAAAGAAAGACGCGCTCGTTCCCGTGCTTATTACCTGGTGTCGGACTGTGGACTTGATTTGCTGAAACCGAATGTGCATCACGAGAGTCTGCAGCTTTGCAAACAAGTTCGCGTAGTTGTGGCGGTTGATCGAGCTGAGGTGGGGCATTTGCTATCGGCAAGTGTTAAATTACACGAATCGATCATCCGTATCTTTTTCTGTCTCTGTCTCTCTGTGTGTGTGTTTCTGCTTACTGCACGCGCTGTGTCCGGTCGGGTCAGGATACTGTAAAGGAGAGCAGAGATAATATCCGAATAATGCTGTGCGTCTTTGGATGTCTGTGAAAGGAGAATGAGACGATTTGCGGAAATAAGAGCGTGAATCTCACTCCTGCCATTGTCTGATTGTACGAATGGACTTCGAGGTCGGTGAGATCTTTGGTGGCATCGTGGTACCGAGCGTAACAACGCGCGAGTTCCTGGTCATGAAGCAAGCGCGTTAGAGAGGGAGGCCAGGATAGAATCACGACAACAGAAGAAGCGTACAAGGTCGAGCTCATCTCGTGCATCGCCCAGCTGGTCATCGAAAAGCTCAGACACTGCAGCCGTATCGCTTTGTTCCATGTAAATAAAGAGTAGGGTATAAGTAGAGTCAAAGAAAGAGAGAGAGAGAAAGGCGGGGAAAAGAAGAAAGGAAAGACAAGGCTATTTTCTTCCAATAAAAGAGGTCACCTCCCTTCGACATCATTTTATCTGGGTGTGCCGTGTGTGCCTTTTTTTGTCAGCCACTTTCACTCCGCTCGCCGGAACAGCCGCATCCCGAAAATAAAAAAAAAAAAGTTGGAAAGTCGATGATCTATTCGTCTGAATCATTGTCATGGAGCAACAAGTGATTGAGGTAGACCCTTTCTTGCTATCGACGGCCGCCTGTATTGACGTTTGCTTTGTCGATGGACTCTTCAGTTACTCGAATTCCTTCACCAGCCTCGTCTCGAAGTATGTGTGCATAGCATAAACCGCGTATTTTAGCTCGAGCGAAAATACATACAAGAAAAAAGAGAAGCCAGCGATGCCAACACGATCTTTAAGATTAGAGCCTTGGCCGTGCAGCAGCTGACGTCCTTGACGCCCAAGTCGTCCGAATTCTACCCTCTTCTCGTCAGCAAACGCGCCACGCTTATTCCGGATCTCAAGTCGCTTTGTCATGAAGACACGGTAAAGAAAAAAAAGAAAAAAAAACGAAAATGAATAAGCAGCAGACGGTGTGCGCGTGCGTGTACTGAGCGAACTATCCCAGGTGATCGCGCACGAAGCGATACGATGCCTGATCAACCTGTCGGGCGACGCGCGTGTGCTGCAGGAACTGGACGACCCGTTCTTCATCAAATTCATCTGTCTCTTGATCACGGTGCCGAGCTCGATCCTCGCCGACGCGGCCTGCATGCTCCTGTCCAACATGACCAAGCACGAGCCCATCTGTGTCAAGCTCCTCGAGGGCAACACCAACCCGATGCCCGGCCTGTGCGACTCGAAGCGGCTCATGGATCACTTGGTCGAGGCCTTCCACCGTGGCCACAAGAAGGCGTATAACCCCAAGGCCGAATTCCACTTTCTGGCCAGTGTCTTCTCCAATTGCTCCGGTGTAAGACACACACACACACATACACACACCCTGTCCCGTCGCTCGGATCACACACACAAGATGACTCATCCTTTTGTATGCCTTGCGTTCTTAGATCCGTCTGGGACGCGTATTTCTCTTGGAGCCGTCACCGTACGACGAGCTGGCCCCCCTCACCAAGATACAGATCTTCAGTGAAGATCCGCACGTGATTCGTCGCGGTGGTGTCGATGCAGCCATCAAGTAAGTCCAGTGGTCATCGAGTGGCATGGCGTTTCGTGTGTTTTTAACTCAATGGGTATCTAACTAGGAACTGCTGCTTTGAGACGCGCAAACACGAACAGATCTTGGATGCGGACAGCTTAAACACCTTGCCTTTCATCATGCTCCCGCTGTGCGGAAACGAAGAATACGATATGGAGGTAAAGAAAGAAAAGGACGCATGGCCAGAATGGATGGATACGGGATGGCTTACTCACTCAACGGGACCTGGGCTAGGAATTCGAGCAATTTCCCGAAGAAATCCAGTTACTGGACGACGACAAGGTAAGCGGGGAGAAAAGAGAAAAAAAAGACGCCCGTGATTTCTTTCGAGGGTTCCTCTTATGCGCAAGATGTAGAAACGGGAAACGGACCCGGTGCTCCGTCTCATTTTGGTCGAGGCACTCCTGCTCCTGACGCACACCCGATTCGGCCGTGAGTATCTGCGCAAGAAGCAAGTCTACCGCGTCATCCAGCGCTTGCACGAGAAAGAGAACGACGAGGACATCAAGGAGAAGTGTGTGTCCCTGGTGGAGATGCTGATCCGTGATGAAGAGGGTCCGGAGGTCACGGAACTGGAAGACGACAAAAAGAAGCAAGAGGAAGAGGACGATGAAGACATGGTGATTGAAGAAATTGTATAGATAAAAATTCATGAGGGCCGGAGGGCCGGTCTCTAAAGAGCCCCTCCCCAATAAAAAGCACATCACCCAAACCAACCCAAAAAAAGAGATATGAATGGCATAGGCGGGATAGCCAGGATATGTTGTAGGAAAAACAACGTCTATCAAGTTGTCTGTCTTTTCATTGTTGAGAGAATTTGTAAGAAATGATAATAGGGTTTTGTGGGATGGAATTTAGTGGGCATCGCTTCGCTGGCTGATGTACTCGACGGCCTGCTTGGCAGTCTTGATATCGTCAGCATCCTTGTCGGGGATCTCGACGGAGAACTCCTCCTCAACAGCCATCACAACCTCGACGGTGTCCAAGCTGTCCAGGCCCAGGTCGTTGACGAAGTGAGCATCCAGGGAGACCTAGAGATAGTATTCATCGTAGCGATGGGAGAGTCAGTACGTGGCATGGACCCTCATACGCCCCCTTCTACTCTAGGAGGGGGCGATTCTCTGCATGGACTGCAACTGTACCTTCTTGCCGTCGACCTTGTCGAAGCCGCGAAGAATGTCGAGCACACGCGACTCAATGTCGGCCTGGGAGAGACCGGCGGCAGCCGAGTAGAAGCGGGTCAAGGCAGCGGGGGCGACGATGCGCGAGACGGGGGCACGGACGGCGGCGGCACGCGAGGCAGCGTTGAAGATCACGGTGGGACGGAACATGATTGACAAAAGAGAGGTGTGTACAAGAGAAGGGAGTCAAGTGTATCTCTGTTATAGCGAATTCTGTTTATGAGGCCCGCATCCCCCCGCAACCCTTTCGACCTAGGCACACTCAGCTACTAAGCCACCATTCGAACCATTCGAACCGCGTAGATACACTGTGCACTATACACCCGCTGAAGACGTGTGTCTTTCTATCTATCATGGTTGGATAACTCTTCCATTCCATATTTTTCAAGTCATGTAGAAAGGGCGCAGTGTATTTAATTATGGCAATGAAGAAGAGTGAGCTTGTGCGTACTGAGTCAGCAAGACACTCGTGAGGATACCATGGCAAACCAAGATGACGTACCCACGTGTGCGTGTGTGCCCACTGGGTGATACTTTTCCTCGAAAAAGATACCGTATCCCTCGGGATAGGTCATTGCCATTGGAGTGGCATGGACGAGTAGGGAGTTTTCGAGGGAAGGCATGGCAGAGTGGATATCGAATGGCAAAATCGCCCCGGGACGTGTCAGCTCAGACACGGTTGAGACATACTGTAGACGCAGGGGCAAATACAGTAGGGCAAGCCACATTAATTCCGTCCGACTCGAAGCAAGACGCCAGCTTGATTTCTTACCCTTTCCCTTTCACAACTTTTGATATATCGAAATGGACCGCTTTGCTTTGGAACAAGAGAAGGAGCCCGTCTCTTTCACGCAGGCCGTCAAGGCGCAGCTTTTCGCTCCCGAGGTGCGCCAAGGCAACCTGAACATTGCGCTTTCCTTGACCGTCTTCACCGGCGCCATTGTCTTTTTGCGCAACTTTGGTGATCTCTTGGCTGTCTAAGTTGAAAATAACCGAGTGGTATGTCTTTGTATACCCTTGCATCGCGTCGTTCATTGAGAGTAACCTTTATCTATGTCGTCTCTCTCTTTCTGTTCATTCTTATAGTCAGCCGTCTGCTCCATGGTCTCATGTCCTTCTTGCCCCCCATGCAACTACACATGTGTCAACTACACACACGAAACACAAAACAATGTCAATAGTTTCAACATCCTGTATATCTCTGTCTCCCTCTCCTCCACCACCTCTCTCTGTCTCTCTCTCTCTCGATTTTTCAACGATAAACATATAAAATGCAACCCTTGACGGCCTTTGCAGAATGACGTATGACAGAAACATGCTATTAGAGATACAATCGATGGTGATGCTGGTCGACCTGTTGCTTCTTGGCCGCAGCGTCCATTTTGGATGGGTCGTACGCGATCTTGATATTCAGGGTATTAAAACCTTGGATGTACGCGTCCAGCGTCTCGCTTGTCACGATCGGTTTGCCCAGATACGTCTCTTGCAGGGAGAGGAAACCATAGCACGGTACATGATGGATCTCACACTGGAGATAGCAAAAGAAAAAAAAAAAGTGAGTCCATGTACGTGTACCATTATAGTAAGTATGTATGCTATCCCTCTTTTTCTCCTGTTTTTCTACATACATAAGCAAGCGCAGCGGCTGTGAAGGCTTCGACCATGTTGGGCGGTTGGTATTCTTCAAAATGGTGCGCTTGCGTTGCGGATGTCTGCAAGACGCGAAGGAAAGGCGGCGCCATGTCGTCATCTCGGATAGCCCAAACGTAATTTGTGCGTGCAAAAGCATCCAGGACATAGACACTACCCGCCCGTAGGTGAGTATCTCGTTCACTCTCGCAAGTTCTCTCACTTACCTTTCGAGTTGGTTTTCGAACAAGGTCATGACGGATCGGACCAAGGTCGCCGCGTCCTCACGCGATACCGTCTGCTGAAAAGGAATACCGACCAGTGTCGTCGTAGCAGATGGAAGTTGCAGGATGGGCGTCGTGGTCGACGTGCGTTTATCCTCGGTCGGGTACTACATTTTTTTTTCGACGGTTACTGATCCTGTTACGTCAGCGCACGCGTGTTCTGAGCTTACCGTGGTAACCAGCTCGCCTACAGAAGTTGTGTTGTCGAGTGCCTCCAGGAGAACACTGCCCGGGCCGTGTAAGCCGAGCAGTAATGTGACTTTATGTTCTGACGGGATCGCCTGCGAAAGGCGAGCTGCAACGCTACACGATTGTGTTGCTTGCTGCTGTTCTTGTTCCTCCATTTCACTCTCGTCGTCGTCATCAAAGGCGTATCGCACGGGTGGCGCTGGAAATGAGTCGTAATAGTCCTACCATTCATGTTAATTATGCATTGGAATCGATGAAGAGGGTTATACCATGACGGGAAAGTGGAGTTTGTGTGAAGACGCGTATGCAGGTTGAGCTTGCTTTGAGCAATGGTGATTTTTGCAGCGACACAAATAGCTCAGCCAATAGAAACCTACCCAGCAGCGTGCGCATTCAGGGATGAGAATAAATTTGCCTCAATCATGCTATATACACCCTTTTTCCCGTTTGTAAAGCTCGTTATGAGCATGATAATGATACGTCTTTAGACAATAGGGCGCTCGCGTGGCTGGAGTGTTCCTAAGCGTTCTAATAAGACACCGGGTCGCTGAACCACTCGAACGCGTACCGATTATTTGCTACATCCATCATGCAGTAGTGCCAGAGGTCCTGCATGAATGCCTCTCGCCTTAGGATTCTACCTCATATGGGAGCCATAAAGTAAAAGGACTTATGCAACCTCCTATGATACGTATACGTCTTTGCAAAAATACAGAATTTTTTATGCTACCAGTATCCTGGCTGTAAAAGATATACGCCAACTAATTCCACATCGATTCCGGCGAGCTTTCTACTTTACAAGTACGATCTAATTTATGGCCAAGGCATTCAAAACAGCACTTGTCATCTTCTCTGTCAGTATTTCTTTATTGCTGCTAAATTCAAACAACTATTCCACGGTCGTGTATAAAATGATCGATGCATTCCTGACAAAAGTAACTCTCGTGTCCACTATATACGCAGTAGAACAGAGTATGACGTCCATGTACTTATATGACAGTGAATAACATATTGTATATTGTATGGTACGGCTTAAGATGATGAGCATAAGAGAGAGCTATATAGAGCGTTTTTTATACTGAATTGATTGGGATATGTCATAGTATGCAAGGTAATCGTGAATCCTATGTTTCGCATGTTGACATCCGTGCGTATCTATAGGCATTTTAGATGCAGAATACCTCGCGAGTCCAGATGACACAATACGATACAGTGGGGACTCGACTATAGGCCTTGAAGATATTGGAAACCTTACGGGTTTATCCCCGCGGGTGATCCGCCGCCAGCTTTTTGGTATCCTTGCGGCATATCATTGCGTCTCACCTATTTAACTATACTTCCCATCGCAAAACGCCTCATAACACGTCTCAAGTACGTGACATGACATCATTGGATCGTTATGAGACAAAAGCGCGTCTGGGTGGGCCAGCTTTAACTTTATCATTCTGAGTAGAAAAAAAATGGCCACCTAAATAATTACCTCGGTGTTTCATCTCGGGAAAACCAGTAATTGTAGAAGCGGTTGGTTTTCCTTTGAATATTTCTGGTTCCATTGAAGTGTAAACAATGGAAAGGTTATTACCAAGAAAGCACTACATAAAAGGATTAGAAAATAGATGACAGGCGTAGCGCGTGAGAGAATTTACACCGGCAACGGGTCCGTTTTTGGCAGGTGTGTATCTCTTACCCCTGGCTACGTTTGAGAAAAGAAAAACACTGTATGGAGCTTATCTTTTTCTCCAGAATTGACTCACATTTCTATATGCATATGCCTATGCATGCGCGATCTGTTGTAACACCTGACGCAAAATGAGAAGAAAAAAAATATAAACCCCATTTTAATATCACCTCACTCGTCCCGCCAATTTTTTTTTTTCTTGTTATTTTTTATTTTCTTTCCTTCCATAAAATTGTCCAAAAATTCATGTCAAAGCCTGCTCAGGATATGGCTCAGTACGGAGCGATCGCTTTGGAGGCGGATCAGAACCATGAAAACGACTTGCTGCGTCGGTTGGGATACAAGCAGGTAGTTGGAGCAAGCCGCATGCGAGCGTGAAGAAAAGACAAATGGATCGTCGCCCTCTCCCCTTATACGCGTACATTTAGGAACTGAAACGCACGCTCTCGATGTTTGCCACCTTTGGTACTTGATTTCACCCCTCTCTCTGTCTACCATGTATCATGTATTGACTGTATCCTCTTCCGAAAAGGCATTTCGTTTGCAAGCATCGGTATCCTTTGCAATATATCGGCCACGTTCCAGACAGGTAAACAATATACCCTTTCTTCCTGATGAAAATGACTATCCTTGCTGATATTCTCCTGGCGAAATGATAATAAAAAAAAAGTGTTACAGCGAGGTGGACCGCTGGTGATGCTCGTAAGCTGGAACATGGTCGCCTTTTTCGTCCTGTGCCTTATGCTTTCGATGTCCGAAATCGCTTCCATGGTCAGTACCAAAGGAGCCATGTGTATCGAGAGTGCGTGCATATCCTCTATTGACACGATTATCTACGTAACAGTATCCGACGAGTGGCGGCATCTACTACTGGGTTTACGAGCTTATTCATGCCCACCCACGCTTTCACAGACATGCCCCTTTCATGTAAGGTCACGTTCTACTGTCATGCACGCTGGAAACCTTGTTTTCTTTTGTGTATCTTGATAGGCATCTAAAAAAAACACGGATTTGCTGATAGGGCCTTTATCACCGGCTGGACATATGTTCTCGCTAACATTATCGCAATGGGTGCCAACAACGTCGTCTGCGGTAAGCTATATTTTTTTTTTGTTTTTTGTCTTTTTTTGTGACAACGTTGATACGGCCCCCGCCAATCATCTCGCGGCTGCGTGTACTGTACCCACCCATCGCAACTCGCTCACCCCTACGATATTGCTAGCCATGTCGTTCGGTGCATTGATTCGTGTGATATTTGGCTACCATTTGGACAGCACGGGCATCATGTGCCTGGCTATAGTGACGACGCTCATTCAAAACCTGCTCAATATCCACCGAATGCAGTACCTCGCGTTCCTCAACCAGAGTAATGTGGTCTGGTCATGCGCAGCCCTTTTGTTTACGGTCCTCGTCATGGCGATCAAGTCGCCGCATTGGAATTCGCTCGAGTGGCTCGTCGATACGTACGAAAACCGCACTGGGTTCGAGAGCACGACGTATGTCTTTATGCTGGGCATGATTGGTGCCGCCTATTCTCTGTTTGGTAAGCTACAACCGTGGGGAAAAGAAAAACAATCTGGAAAACAAAAGAAGTTTATTCGCGGTAGACGTTGTCTGTTGGACATGCACTTACGCCCTTGTTTAGGTGCGGAGGGAGCCGCTTCGACCACGGAAGAATCCAAAAATGCGGACTTGTCAACGCCCATGTAAGAAGATGCAGTATAGGCTCTGGAGACGAAAAGATGCCAGTAAAACTGATCAAAGAGAACTGGACTAGTGCCATGGTGTGCTCCATCACGCTCAGCTGGTTTATCGGGCTGGTGTTTCTCCTGATTCTCCTCCTGTCCTTGCAGGACATCGATGCTATCCTGGACGCTAAGCTTCATATACCTGTTGCACAAATTTTTTGGGTAAGTGTGATATACAGCCTGCACGAAACACAAGCAGACGGATAGATGCGTAAGCTGCATCCTATGGCATCCACTCAACACTTTGCGGTAGGATGTCGCGGGCAAAGGCGGCGCGGCCGGGTTCTTGTTATTTATTACTGTCAGCCAATTCTGCACCGGCACAGCCTCCATGACCGTCACGTCGCGTATGCTTTTTGCGCTTGCACGCGACCAGGCAACGCCCTACAGCGACGCGCTCCGCCGACTGGATGCCAATCGACTGCCGACATGTGCGGTCAAGTTTGTGTTTGTTTCCACCATCCTGTTTGGCATTTTGCCGCTCATGGTCTCCGAGAGCGCGTTCGATATCCTTGTGAGCTCGACGACCATCACAAGCAATATGGCTTACGGTAAAACAAAAACAAAAGAGGCAGAGATAGCATGATGTTGGCTCACATGGCGTCATGTTTTCTTTTTTTCTATGCAAAGCCATGGTGATGGGGTGTCGTTTGATCACAAACCCGAGTATCCTTGAGAAAGGCCGTTTCAGTATCGGCTGGCTCTCGCGCCCGGCGACGATGATTGCTTTTGCATGGACATGCTTTGCTGTGGTTATCTTTATGCTGCCCACGTCGTGGCCCATCGAATGTAAGTCGTTTCTTCCTTTCTCGTTCTCGTTCTCGTTTTAGCTGTAGCTCTAGCTGACGCGTCTTCACCCCACGGGTGTTCCCCCCCCCCCCCCCCCCCCCCCGCCGCCACCTTCAACTGGAGTGGGGTCGCCGGATTTGCTGTGGTGGGCGTGAACCTTTGCTTATGGTTCACCTGGGGCCGATATCACTATACCGGCCCTCGTGCGTCCAATGACGAAACTGCTTGATATCCGTTTCTTTCTTTTTTTTCTTTTGCTTTTTGTTGTATACAGTATACCCCGAACCCTTGTGGCCCCTACAATACACTATCTTCGCATATGTGTGCATATATATATGTCCGAAAGCACAGTTATATTTTTTTTTTATTTCTATAGATACAATTATACAACGAGTTCGCCCTCGACTGCTCTTGGTTCCAAACCAAGGTCAGCCAAGCATTGATGGTAACGGTCTTGGCTCTTTCGCTTGAGGTACTTGAGGATTTTTGCCCGCTTGTGCACCATCATGCGGAGTTGTCTATAGTTGTGTTTGTCTTTGCGGTGCTGCTGCAGATGCGAGTTCAGGTTCAGTATACGGATGGTGTAGACAGCAGCTATAGAAAATAAAGAGGGGAGTCCAATATGGACGTGGTGAATACGGGATGCACACGATTCGTCTTTTTTCCGTTCCATCCTTTTTTTTGTCGTCTTACCTTGTACTTCAGGGCTGCCGGTATCGCCCTCCTTGCGCTGGAACCACTGCAGCGCGCGCTGCACGTTCCAGAGCTGGACGGCTTTGGCATTGCCGTTCTGGAGGCCCACGATCTTTTGCAGCTGCTCGACCTTGGTCTGCTCTTGCTTCAAGGCCTCATCGACGCCCTCGACGGCGCTGAGGCGGGTCTTTTCGACGATGGTGCGTGGCAGCTCCTCAAAGAGCTCTTTGCGATCCTCTTTGGAGAGAAAATGCTGGGTGTCGTTGGTGGATGCGTAGGCGCTGGCGGGGGTGTGGAGCGTGCTGAAGAAGGGCGTGTGCTGGGAGAGGATGGGAGACGGTTTGCTGCTTTCGAATGCGGCAATCTTGGCAGCACGCTTGTCCAGGTTTTCTTTTTTAATCTGCTTGGGATGCTTTCGACCGCATGCGACAGCCGAAGCGTGGAAATCGTGCTTCAGCACATTCAGGGTGCCATTCGACACGCGTGCTGTTGTCAAAAAAAAAAAAAGAAAAAAAGGGTTAGCAGGGCGCTCTCGTCACGGTGAATAGCACTTGCCAAACTGCCCTGAGAAGCGGCCGAGCATGGACATTGTACAGGTAAGAATAGGTGTTTGACAGCAAAGAAGCCCCGAACAACAGGACAGGGCCTTCCGCTGGAAATGCACAAGCCACTTGGCACTTCTCTCAGTCAGTCAATCCAAAAAATCACCCTAATTTCATTTTAATCTGCAGCCGAGATACTCAGGACACGCGCTTTCTCTTTCTTCACTTTGGTGTAATGACGCAGGACGACGCCATTCCGAACGCCCATCTCTTTCCTTTTGGCAGCGTCCAAGAAGGACCCACCAACGCTAAACAGTACCTCCAAATCCAACCCTCGACCCACCTCGACCATCTCCATCCTGACAAGAAAACGTACCAGACACTGTTGCACGGCCGCCAGCTGTACGGCAGACACCACGATGTGAGCCCGCGTCAGGGTAAGCACTCCCTTGTCCGCTCATAATAGAAGGGTCTTGGGGCCTGACACTCTCTACGCTAGGACACGTGTGGCGACAGCTCGACGAAGACGAGCATACGCTGCGAAAGACCAACACCGAGGTGAAAAGCTTTGTGCTCTGGAAAAAGGACAGTGCGCCTGAACAAGATGCACGGATAGACGCCCTCGCCCACTGGCTTGACATTGCCGATGCTGTATGTTGAAGAAAACAAGAATAATACCAACTCAAGCGTGGGATGCTGATATCGCACTTTACTAGATCCACGAACCGATACCCACGCATTAAATCATCTGCAACGCATACAAACACACACACACACACACACCGCATATTATGACCAGCATTGACTTCTCACAGTCTTTTTTTTTCTCTCTCTCTTTTTTTGCTTTTGTCTTTAGTTTAGGCTTTCATCACGCTACTGCACATTCGTACATACATACAGACACAGACACAGACACATACATAGCGGGTCGCACATGCATACATGGCAAAAACTCGTCCATCGTACGATTTTTTTTTCTCTCTGTCTCTCTCTCTCTCGCTTAGTGTGGCTGTGGCAGTCATGGGTGTCCTCCCTCCTGCGGCGGCGATGGCGGTTGCGTGACGTTGGGTATGGATTTCGACCGTCGAAGGGCGGTGAGCGACTTGGCGCGGTAGAGGGACAAGCGATGTTTCTTTGGCAGGGTCCTGAACGCGCGATCCTTGTCATGGCTACTGCTGTTGTTCTCTTGGGGCGTGGGCGGCAAGGCCGCCTGGGGGAGGAGGGAAAGGTCCGCGAGCGGTTTCTTTTGCGAGTCCCAGCTGGTGCCCAGCAACAGCGCAAGGTCCCGCGACGCCGCAAATTCGAGATGGTCTACATCGATGCTTCTTTCTTGGTTCAGAGGCGAGGCCGGTGGCGTCGTGGCCGAGGAGGGCTCCACCGCCGTGGTGGGTGTGCTGTGGCCGGACATGGACAAGCCCGGGACAGGTGTGGGTCGTGGTGTGTGTGATGCGGCTGGTGCTGTCATGCTGGATGACAGGCCCTCGTCGGCGACTCCTGGCGGTGATGGATTTTCTTGTTTGAGCTCGCGTGGCGAACTTCCCTCGTGTGGCAATTCCTGCTGGTGCTGGTGCTGGTCTTGGTAGTGGGACTTTCTGCGGCGTAGACTACTCATACGCGATAATATCTGGTGGAAGGTGGGCATGGTAATTTGCTTTTACTTTTGCAAGTAGAGGGCCGGGAGAGGGGTATATAGTAAGCAGGTACGTAGGGAAAGATAGGAAGAGAAAAAGAGAAGAACCAGTGTAGAAGGAGTGAAAGATAGGAAACAAAAGGACAAGGAAACAAGGTTGTCTCCGCTTGTTTCTGGATAACGCAGCCCCCCTTTTTCCTGCAACTCAATCATCCCATCTCCTTTTAGGCGTCTAGGCGCGCACGCGTAATGGGATATAAGCACTGACTGGCAGAAAAGTAAGCTTCAATCCTTCTTGTTTTCAAAGAGGCCTATTTTCCATCCCCTTCAGGCTCCACCCTCTCTCGTTTTTTTCTCTTTAAACCCCGGCCAGTTGTACATAACGAGGGGTGTGTTCTTCCAATGAATGAGAGACACAGCGTGTCATTCAACATGGGTTTCAAGTGGGGGCCCCCCCATGCAACAACATGAGCCAAGGATAAGCGAGCAAGAGAGAAAGAAAGACCGCTGAAGGACAAGGCAGGTCATCTTCTTTTCTCGCACACGCATGTCCATGTGAACAGTATGTTTCGCCTGTTTGTCTGCCTGTTCTCCTTTTTCCTGCTGGCAGCCTTTCTTCTCGAGTTATTTGGTCTCATCGGGCAGCTCTCGAACCGGCCCTTCCTCCGAGATTTAAGCTTTGCTAGTTTCACAAACGCACAAGCAAATCAAGTCCAAAATTACGGTCTATGGTAACTTGGCTAATTGCATAGCGACACAGACCCGCCTCCTACGGTCGACTCCTACTTGCCGCTCACACTTGCCTTTCTATAGGAACTTTTGCCAAGGCAATTTACAGCAGATCACATCGTGCGGCCATCCGCAGGCGGCGTATAATTGGTACGACAACGTGCCCAGCGGCCTCACTACCCAGAGCGTGCCGTCCAAACTCTTCACAGCGCTGTTCTCGCTCTACATGGCCGGGGGCTGCTTGAGCCTGATCCTCTGGCTCCTCAGCTACATCCACTGCTGCCTGCCGCGCCGTCGCCGCCGCTGTGGCCTGGTCACGATCAACACCCTCTCCGCGCTCGTGCTGCTCAACCTCCTCGTCATGATCGCAGCCCTCTGCATCCTCCTCTATCTCGTGATCTTTACCAGCCAAAACTTGCGCGGCTCACCCTGGACCGGGCGCGCCGGCAACGGCGTCTGGATCACCATCGCCGCAGTCGTGTCGCTCCTCTTGGCCTATCTCTTTCTCACCACCTCGCAGTGTGTCTGGCCGAAAAGCGACAAGCAAGTGGCGAGCCAGGCTGCCAGCGTCCATGCGGCTGAGAATGGTGGAGAGAAACACGAGCTGCCAGCCGACGAAACCGAGCTCTCCGATGTCGACAGCCAGCGTCTCCAGCACGGCATGCGCCCCATGGCGGGCGACCCGTCGGCGCCGACAGGTCAGCACGAAGGCGAGTATATCGACCCTCACCACCCGCGCCAGCCGACGCACCCCAGACTGCTGTCTGAGCCATTTCAGTACGAGTTGCCCCACGGTATGATGCATACACAGTATGCCCCTGCGTTGAACATTGACTCGTTCCCCGCACCCCCTACGCATACGCAGTTTACAAAAAGTTACCAGCCCAATGCATGATTCAAGTCAAGTTCTTTTGTTGTACCTACTACCTACATACACATAATAGAAGCCTTTTTTTTTTTCTTTCTTCGTTCTCTGTAGATGTTCCTCCCAAGCATTTCACTTTATTGTTGTTTATATTACGGCTCGGCTGCCGGCGTGGGCAGCACTTGCTGGGGTCGTCGTCTGTTGGGTGCTGCAGGACGCTTGAAGCCGCCCTGGGCAGGCTGGCTCAGCATCTGGACGCGCTCTGCCACAATGCCAGCCCCTCCTGTTCGAGGTTCAGGACGCACCTCCTCGAGTAAATACTTCTCCGTAAGCTCCGAAGGATCACTTGTTTCAAGCTATCAAAAAAAAAAAAAATACGAGGAACAAAGAAGGAAAGAAAGAAAGAAGTGTGTGAGATACAATGAAGACATCTTTTGTTTTGTCCACTTTTTTTCCCTTACCTTTTTATCCACGGTCAGACCACACTCGCCTTCGGCGCCCTTGACAGCAAAGTTCTTGGAGCAAGAGTAAAGCATGCGTTCCCGGATTTTAGAAGAAGACGGACAACTGTAGACAAACACTGCACAGAGGTCAGGCTCATTGCCTTTATATATATATATATATATAAGAACATACCTTTATGCTCGGCACCGTCATTTTCCATGATGAAGAAGGTAAAGCGGGGGTCTTTGGGGTCGATGGTGCGATGGATCTGATCGGTGGATACGTTGGCAGCCGAGTCCAAGACGATCTTCTCGTTGACCAGGTGCTATCACGAAGACAAAACGAAAAAAGCAATGGAAAGTGAGCGTCCTGCATGCTAAACCGACACTCTCTCTTTTCTTGGGCCTTACCAAGGTGACAAAGTTGTGAGCACGCTCGTCTTTGGGTTTTGTGAGTTCAGAAAGGGCCGCCTTGACCTCGTCTGCGATGGGATAGGTGATGTGTGGGGAGAAGGTTTGACGGGAGGTGGTGCCTTGGTAATCGGTGGCTGCTCTTGCCTCGGCTTGTTTGATCTCTGCGAGCTCGCGCTCGCGCTGTGTCAGGGGCGCATCCGCATTCTTGTGCGCGACGTGCTTTTTATACCCTTCCCAAGAAAACTCATTCTGCGTCCAACATCAGCACAAAAAAACGATCTGTCTTTGGCCTTGTTCATACCTTGTCTGTGCCATACATGTTGTCCGAGAAGCGGTTGTCGCCGAGCTCCTTTGTCAAGGTGGCACGTGTGGAGGCGTACAGCATCTTGTCACGGACCTTGGCGTTGTCGGGGACGTGGGCAAGGAACAGCCAGTTGTACTCGCCTTCGCTGTTCTTGGTGTCCAGGCGCACAAGCACATACGCAGGCACCTTGTCATCGAGGTACCGCAGGACGTGGGCGTAGTCTAGCATTCAGGCAACACACTCATCAATGAGCTTCCGACGGGTTTTGCCCTCTTTTTCTGCAGTTACCTTGCTCAAACGTCCCTTCGACAGGAGTCGTGCCGTTCACGGACAGGGATTCTACAGGAAGCGATAGAGAGAACGTCAAGCCATGGGTCTGCTTCAGGGCCATCTGTCTGTACCATCGATAATGGAGACTCGAAGGATGCGCGTGTTGCCGTCTTTCACAGCGTCAGAGAAAGTATTGGCGAGCTCCTCGGAGACTGAGCGTATAAAAACAATAAGTCAGGAGCCGATGCATGGCATGAGTGAATAACTACCTTTGATGCCGCTTTGATGAGACATGCTCGGATATAGAAAGTGAGTGCAAATGGGAGAAACAGTGTCGCGATTTGCCTCTTTAAGGCAGCTGCGGAGAACAATTGGAGTTTCTACATGTGCCCGCTCGAAACAAAGAGCAGACCATGCTTTGATCTCGATTTTCATAGTTGTCATCATAGATAGGATAAATGTACTTGACTCGAGTTATATTATTAAAGCGTACCATACCTACAGTATGCTGATACTGAGTTGCAAGCGAACAGAGAAATGCTGGCTCGTAGAACTGCGCTAATCAAATAGAGCTGATAGAAAGATGGACACGCGGGAAAATAAAACGTCAACAGTACTATTTTTTGGAAAGGGTCGCTGCAGATCCAAAGAATGGATGGCTGTATCAATTCCCATTTGACATAATATCGCGCATGTATCAAAGCGCAGAAAGTAGTCTCAATAAGCAGAGGCGCCCCCTGCCGTCGTGTCTCATGATGCATACGAGAGGATGTATGGAGCAAACGGATGGTGATATATACGAATTAGATGTAAGCATGCCTATGTCGCTATTTATACCGCCATCGATAGCATTTCCAGTAAATTATACTATATAGTAAAGGTCCACAAGGCAATGGTCACTAACATACTGTACAAATAAGTAGCAAATTGAGAAAGCATGCTGCATATGTGTAATTTTGATCGGATTAATATCCCTGCTTATCTGTAAAAGGGCAGAGGTGAAAGTCAGGATATATTTTACAGCCTGCTTTCTGTTCCTCGATCTTTAAATATACCGTTATTTCTCATCGTTCTGATGTTCAGTTTTGCAAATCATCCTTACACTAGGGTGGTGTGGTGTTGTAGGTACAGCACCCTCTGTAAGAGCTCGCACCACTTCAGAAAGAGCTTTCATGGCTTCTTCTTGAGGCGTCGCTTTTCGAAAAATGCCGTCCAGGGTTGCTGCTTGGCCAGATGTAGGCGTAGTTGGAGCACTGAAAGCAGACGACATCACAATCGCCAGCAGTAGGAGGGAAGCAATGGTGGAACGCATACTGGTCTCGTCAGTTGTAATGCCGGGAGAGGATGGGTTAAGTAGGATTGTGTTGTGGAATTCCGTTATTGGAGAATATGATATGATAGATGATGCTCGTAGGGTGGCAAAAATAAACGGCAGACCTATTTATACTGTTACCTGCATTATCATGAGCATTGGATTTAAGCTCCCTGCATGAAAAGGAGAATTATGTTGACAGTGCTTTGTACGCCGACAAATAGACTCACACGGATATACTTTGTTTACTCAGAAATCAGGTATATCGTAGGAGTAGGGCGTATAAGTTCTTACTTGAGACTACGAGGCCCGGTATCCAGAAACGGAGATCGTGTGCAGGGATTTCTGGCAGATCAATGTGCATATGGCGTTCGTCTTGAGAATAGATATGCAGCGTTATAGCTACCGTTTGCGAGACCCACTCGATTTTAAATGTATAGTCAGTTATGATGAGGTATAGATGACTATGTAGTTTTTGTATATTTACAGAGAGGTAGAGTGATCAATAATGTTTTCTGGCTCTAGATTTTTACAGTCCATCTTTGCATGACGCCGTTTTTATGGCGTTTGATTTTGCATCGAACAGTAAGGTGAAGAGTACTTGGAAAGCGGCTCCAGAGAACGCTCCTTCCCTCCTGTAATTAGGGCATTGTCGCACTTTCTGCTGCTGGTTCGCGGGATCCACGCCTGTGTTTACGACATCAAAGGGTGTACTATACGTTCTGTGATGTACACTGCTTGGTCGACTCAGGTGAAGTTCTGTGGGAACTCCTGGACTGTCCCTGGAATTTTAGTCTAAGCGCTATGGCATTATCATTGCGATTTTCACGAAGCTGTATTAATTGCCTAGCAAATACCTAACGGCGCGAAAAGCAGCAAAGAGGCAAGGAGATTTTCTGATGTCTGCTGTCGACCATGTAGATGGTTTGATGGGTGTGAAGGAGCAATGGCTCTCGAGGCCTATCTATACCCAGGTGCATGTATTGGTTCCAGAGTCTGAGGAGAAGGATTCAAGGAGCGTTTAAAATCATGCCGAAATCTCTGTAAGCTTTTTGGGTGCCACACCATTGTTTTAAGCCGCCAATTTCAGCTCCTTTACGCTACGTATGAGTTTGATTCGCTTATATCATAATCGTGCATCTCTAAAAGTGCATCTCTGTAGTATGTTCGATAGGTTTTTATTGAGATTAGTTATGCACCATAATCTCTTCGTTTTTTTTCTGACAGCTTAATCGTGACCAAACCACCAAACGGCCATGGTTTATTCTGGAAGCAGAAAAATAACAAAAAAGAGAAGAAAAGAAAAGGAAGAGGACTGCTCTGAAACTCTTGAGAGATTGCGTGGAGTTCCCTCGCCAGGGACGCAGGTCACTCCCCCGATAGACAAAGGTCCGCTCGATGGCCTTGTACTGGCTGGACACTTGCGACGACCAGCGATCGAGGTGTGGCAGCCTCAAACGGCCGCATTTTACCGCGTACCAATTTTCTCCATGCGGATCTCGCAGGAAGTCAAATACCCACAAGGCGAGCCTTGATTAGGGTGAAGTCAGATGTCAGTGTGTCAAGTTTAAGGAAGTCTTACATCTGATGGATAGCTCCACGGATGTAGGGGAGCTGGCCAGTCTCGGGGTAATGGCGCAGACTGTGCAATACATCCGTGAGCTGTTCTTCGGAATTGCAGTTTCCAACGGCTTCAATTGCCGTTTTTTCCTCTGGTTGGAGGTTGATTCGCAATCGCTTGCTGGCTGCGCTTGCCCCAATGATCTCGTCATTGTTTGCGTTCTGGCCGTAGGCGTACACACTAACAATGGATTTGATCTCACATTAAGAATGAAACAAACGCCAGAGTTGTTACTCACATAATGTAGCCTTTTGCTTTGTTATTTGCAGACGTTTCGCGGCAAAAAGCTCTTTTATCTTGTCTATGCCTTTCTTGAACGTGGCATCAGCATTGCACCTTCTGGGTCTCTGCGGGACCGCGGGAGCTTTAGAAGGCGGTACTTGAGCCTGAAGCTTCGATGAACTGATACCAAAAATTAATACGTGAAGCTGGTGCTTTGAACCTGAAGCTTCGATGAACTGAGAACAACGTGCGAAAGCAAGATTTCCAAAAATCGCTCCTATCTTTGTCATAGTGCAGTTTGGGCAGTTAACGAGAGGCAGAGGAACTTGGGATAATTGTGGGGTCTACGTTGCGCTGATTAGTCTATATTAATAACCATCACCCTTTTGTATGTACTTGCCATGAGAAGACTTTGAGCAGAGTAAAGAAAAGAAGAAAAGTAGACGTGGGCAAAAACACAGACTCACATCGATGGAGCTGTTATGCGATTACGGGAACCGCGTGTACCAATGAGAGAATGAACGCAAGAAGAAAGGGGCCCTGACACCGGTTGACGTCAGGTATTTTTCGCGTTTCAAAGCTTTCATTGGGTTCCATTGCTATCACACGATCCGCGTTCAGTGATGAGGAACAGAGTTCTTATGGAAAAGGGAGTTGGAGTCATATGTGTTCCGCGGAAGACGTGTCAGATATCGAGAATCTTATCTGCCTTCTCTCCATATCTCGTTGGATGGCACCCGCAAAGTGAAGGGAAAAAAGAGCAAATAAAGTCGAGCCATCGTATGGGATGTTAGCATATACTCATATAATATACGTCAGTTAATGATAGACACGTATCCTTTAGTAGAGAAGTGCATAGATCAGGCTTTACGGCTTTATATCATGCTGGAACATTTAAAAAAAATATTCGTATCAGCCGCCGGTGTATGATATGATTCCATAAGACAACCGGCTTCGCGATCGCTTTGCTGCGGTCATGCGTAGCCCTCCAAATGGCGTCGTTGCGACTGGGCCCCTTCGCCTGCGGCTACGGGTCATCACAACTTGCACTTATTCTTCCGGTCTCTCCTGTCCGAGTCGAAGGCTAGCTGGGGCCAAGGGAGGAAGCTGTGTTTGGGTGATGCCCTGCTGCCCGCCGAAACCAAATGGTGCCTGCCTAATAAAACATTTTTCTCGAATCCCACTATGCTTTGTATTCTTGTACTTATAAACACATCATGTTTTATATGGTGGGCTACATGTGCTGCAGCACGAAGAGCAAAGGATTACAGCATAGGACGACAGAGGTAGACTTGTGGAGGGAAGGTACCCATGTATCAATCAATTCTATCATCAGTCTACAGTACAAGGCAACAAGGCCTTTCATGTCGCCTGTTGTATGCGCCAGTGTGATTCCAGAGATGAGAGCAGGTTTGTTCGGGAAAGGGTCTCCATGCAGCCAAGCTCAGAGAATTGCAGATGAATCAGATCGTATCCATCATACCGCGGTGGGTTACATGAGATACTTTGACCTGAGCATCGCGGCCGTTAGAGCCAGAGCTGCCACCCAAGGTAAGGACTGGTGGTGCTGCTAAAGGAGCAGAAGAAAAGAACTATCATTCATTTTCCATTCATCGCTTCAAGTCATTATGCAGCTTACCTGACTTTGAATATCCACCGCTTGTTCAATTATTTTTAGCAGCGTCCGCCAGCAGCACCTATGCTGGCAAGAGGAGGGTCGGTCGGTCGGCCGGTCGGGCAAAGGGTCTCCATCCAGCCGAACTCAAGAGCATTGGAGATGAATCAATTCATGTTAAAAACGTTAGCCCGAACAAGTCGATGATGAAACTCAAATAGCAGCAACATCATGTTGACCCTCGCAGCTTCGAACAGTATCGAGCGCCTAAAAACAAACGATCCAGCAGCACAAGTCCCAGAGTGGCAAGCAGTGAAGGCTACGGCGCAAACTTTGACGGTGGATGACGACGACGACAGTAGCGAACTATGGGGACCCATACGGTCGACGACCATTACCGGTATGACCGACCACGTTCGCGTAAACGTGTTACGCTAGCTGAAAAGCTACCTTTTGAGCATCGATGAGCAAGTCGTCGAAGTCAACAATGACGAGGTCTTGGAGCTTGCTTGTCACTTGTGGCATGCCAACGGGTTGGTATACGACTGCTCTTCCCACCCTGCTCGCTCTGCCACAGAGAACTGAGCATATGCATCAAGGCGATCAAGCTTTTTTGTGAAGTTTGTACTCTCAGTGGATGTAAACCACCAAAGTGGGCGGGCACTTGCGTTAGCTGAACGCGCTTTCTTCGGTGAAGTGTTCGTTTACTTCAAATATACCGGCGCAGAACAATCTCATCTGCTCGCTTTGGTCAAGGTACATCAAGTGACCGAACGTCAAGATCGAGTTTGGCCAATTCTTCACGACGTGCCCATAAAGATGAGAGTTGTTGACGTGTCATCCATCGTCTGCGACAGGGTGACAAGTCCAAAGCGAACATACGTCTACTGGAAGTATGACAGTTGTCACGATGTCGAAATTGGTGCTTTTAGAGATTTGTGACCTCAATATATTTCCATTTCTTCCCCTTTTTCCAATATCTTTTTTTAAAACAGAATGAACACTACGCGTTTTTTCCAACAACAACAAGAGCAACAGCAGGACCGGCAGCGGCAGCGGCAAAAATTACTTCTGCTGCGACAGAAGAGACTTTTCGCTTCGCAGCTATTCGAGGGCGAACACCACGCTGTTTCGCAGGTATGTAATAGAAGGCTTTGTAGTTGTGTTGTCTCATATCATCCATCAAATTTCCTTCGGAAGACAGCGATGTCATGAATTCCGCTGCTGCTTTTGGTTCGGCCTTGACGAACCTCTTCAGCGCGTTTGATATCCGCTTCGGAGGGGATGTTATGGACCTAGCACCCACGACAGAGTATCAACTCTGTTCGTCGATGTTCAGCAAAATCCTAAGCGAGCTGGCTACCATCAAGAAAGACATCGTGTCATTCAAGATTCAAGGCACGCGGCCGACGATGGATGTACCGCCGAACCTTGAGCAACCGAGCGTTTTCGGCAGCATCCTCCACCCGCCGCGCACCTTCCCGCATCCAAAAGATGCCAGCGGACGCAGAAGATGCCAAGTTCAGCTGGAGTGTCTACCGAGATCTCGTTGACCACGTTTTAGAAGAACACGCTGGTTAATTCTCGGATGAGGATTTCTTGTTTGCCTATGACAATATCAGGACCTCTGATATGCTAGCAGGCATCAAGAACGAGATCTGTTCCAGGTACTCAATTCCCCCGGCCAGTTGTGGGGTAAAGTACCTGTCAACATACGGTACGAGGCCCAGTGAAGTTGGAAGAAGCTGCCGCCGCTTTTCTCCCCCCTCCGTGCTTCCGTGGGCAACTGGGGAGCGAAACTGATGCTCTCCAAACATTGGAACAACCAAGGCGCAAAACGAGAAGTTCGTGAGTGTCCTGCAGCAATAAAGTTACACGTTTGATGTCTAACCGAACACTAGCTCTGGAACAGATCGAAGCGGGTGAACAAGGTCAGATATATTAAGCACATCCGACTACATATTTATATTAACATCTGTATATATAGAACCCGAGGAGAGTGATGTCTGACCTGGCGGAGGAAGTCATAGTTTCCACACCTACCGAGCCGGTCCAACGACTGCTGCCGCCGGTCGGTAGCTCCAGCGGACAAGAAAAAAAAAGCTGGCAAGCGTGCTCGTCCTGTGCCGTCGAAGCAGCAACCACAATTGCAGCGAGTGCAACGACGTCGTTTGCAGCTTAAATAAAAAATTTCTACAACACCACTACGATCGAGTCATCAAATGTATTAAGATGTAGTCTAGTATTACAGTATAGTCATCCAGTAACTTTCTGGAGTCATTCAGTATCCTGAGTAATCATTCAGTAATTTCTTTTCCTACTGTGTTATAAGAGTGAATAATAGTCAAATCTGGAATAAGACTTTACCAAGTCATCTCCTTTGCCACCCGCTGAACGAAAATCAAAAACACAATCTTCGCTTGCGTATGCGGCCGAAGGCGTAGACCACCCAGATTCTAGCTCGAAATTGACGAGCGAAAAGAGCAAGTCTGTATTGTAGACTGATGTTGACCTTTCATACTCCCACACTTTTGATGTTCTAATGAAACACCTTCTATTACTCTCTGAGCTTATTATGGAATTGAGAAACAGAGGCATTGTATCGTCAGCGTCGTCTGTCGAGTTATATTGGCGTATGATAGTCATATACAAGGAGCGATGGATGCTATATGTGCGTATACACTGGATAACGACGACAGTAAAACGTTTCACAAGTAAAGACCCTTTTCCTTGACCCAAATATTTATGGAGTGATTTGGGTAAGACGGCGCTCGGCGTTGCGCATACTTTTCAATCTAGCAATGTGCCCTTCAATATGTCACAGTAGCTTAACCATGTGTCGGATAAAGATGAATATATGAGTTTTAAAGACGGATTCATTGAATAATGCACGGAGGACTACAATCATTGGCGACAAAAGCCAAAGACATGTCATGAAGCCGTAAAGCCTGATCTATGCACTTCTCTACTAAAGGATACGTGTCTATCATTAACTGACGTATATTATATGAGTATATGCTAACATCCCATACGATGGCTCGACTTTATTTGCTCTTTTTTCCCTTCACTTTGCGGGTGCCATTCAACGAGATATGGAGAGAAGGCAGATAAGATTCTCGATATCTGACACGTCTTCCGCGGAACACATATGACTTCAACTCCCTTTTTCATAAGAAGTCTGTACCCCATCAGTGAATGCAGATCGTGTGATAGCAATGGAACCCAATGAAAGCTTTGAAACGCGAAAAATACCTGACGTCAACCGGTGTCAGGGCCCCTTTCTTCTTGCGTTCATTCTCTCATTGGCACACGCGGTTCCCGTAATCGCATAACAGCTCCATCGACGTAAGCCTGTCTCATAAAAGAAGCTGTGCTTTTTCCCATGTCTACTTTTCTTCTACTTCTCTTCTACTTTTCTTTACTCTGCTCAAAGCTTTTCATGGCAAGTACATACAAAAGGGTGATGGTTATTAATGTAGACTAATCAGCGCAACGTAGGCCCCACGATTATCCCAAGTTCCTCTGCCTCTCGTTAACTGCCCAAACTGCACTATGACAAAGATAGGAGCGACTTTTGGAAATCTTGCTTTCGTACGTTGTTCTCAGTTCATCGAAGCTTCAGGTTCAAGCACCAGCTTCACGTATTAACTTCTGGTATCAGTTCATCGAAGCTTCAGGCTCAAGTACCTCCTTCTAAAGCTCCCGCGGTCCCGCAAAGACCAAGGCGACTCAACGCCGATGCCACGTTCAGAATGGACATAGCCAAGATTAAAGAGCTTTTTGACGCAAAGCGTCTGCAGATAACAAACAAAGCACAAGGATACATAATGTGAGTAACAACTCTGGCGTTTGTACCATTCTTAATCTAAATTCAAATACATTGTCAGTGTCTACGCCTATGGAAAGAATGCGGATACTGCCGAAGCCATCAGAGCAGCCGCGTCTAGCAAGCGACTGCGTATGATCCTCCAGCCAGAGGAACAATTGGCAATCGAAGCTGTTCGCAATTGCCATTCGGAAGAACAGTTAACGAATGTATTGTGCAGCCTGCGCCACTATCCCGAGACTGGTCAGCTCCTGTACATCCGTGGAGCCATCCATCAGATGTAAGACTTCCTTAAACATGACACACTGAAATCTGACTTCATCCTAATCAAGGCTCACTTTGTGGAAATCTCACCTCCTCCGCTACGCGCACGGCGAAAACTGGTACGCCGTAAAAGTGGACTCGGCGCTGTGGGATGGCGCATTTCTTCACCACGGGACTCTCAGGACTGTGAGGTACCTTTGCAGCTAACAGATATATTTTTCCTCGCTTAACACTTTGTCATAGGTTCGACAACAAGCCTCTCATTGAGGCCGGAAAAAAGAGCACCAACCGTGTAGATTTTATCTACCGGGATGTTCAACACAACCGGGACATTCTCTTTGGGGAAGAAAAGCCATACAAGGCCAGTGTCCAAGAAGACCTTGTATCAAGTGCGACGGACTGAGGGTATCACCCCTCCACCACTGGTCCACCCAGACTCCAAGCCAGTATCGTGCCCTCGCTGACCAATGTCTCGAGTGCAACACCGTGCAGTGGGCAGGTCTCACTGCCACTATATACGGATCCAGCCGTTTTGTCCTCAGCCCCAAGCACCAGGCCATAATTCACTACGAGAAGTACATCTTCACGATTCCCCAAAGTCCGAATGAGCCTGGCGCGTACAATTAGCCGGCTGGTTGTCTGTCGGCGGCCATCACGGTCCAGGTAACATTATACAATTTTTGTTGTGCAAGTTCTAATCATTGCTCTAGAGGGAGGCACAAAAAACGAGCACCATGCTCCAGACTTGGCTGAAGCCGCCTCCCTCCCGGATTGGCGGCGGCCCACTGCGCACAAGCTGGCCAGGAACCTCCAAGTCATAGCAGGGGAATATTCGGAGTAGTCCACTTTTTTTTTCTTTTTTTTATTTTCTCGCCTCAGAATAAACTATGGCAGTTTGGTTTCATCAAAAAACTGCAAGTACCTTTTGGGTCCTGAAAAGGCTACCGTTTGCCTTTGGAGTCCCACACGAGTTTTGAGCCGTCTGAGGCCTTTTGAAGCCTTGAAAGGTCACGCCGTGCCTTTCTGTAAGGCCTTTTTATGCCTTTTTACTTTACGCTGTGCCTTTAAGGGGCTTTTGTTGCCGTTTGATGCGCTTTTATACCTTTTATGCTTTCATCATATAAACACGAACATTGCTCATGAGGAGCCAAAAGTAGTCCCGGTATGTTTTCTCTTTTTGCTTCGATATTGTATCAGGTAATGCAGCAGTATGTATGGCGATATGAACCGATGTATATAAATCATCCCACATTATCAAATCTGGATCACTAAAATCTAAAGCTCTGAAATTATCGTAGGACCAATGCCTGGCTTCCATCGTTGTTGGTAGCTTTCATATTCTGTCTTCTTCTTCCATGTCATTCATAGCAGTGGGAAAACTAGGAGCAAACATGAACGACACGTGATGACTTATCGGGTATTACACTTAGGTCTCGCCTTTGTCATTTCTTTTTCCGGAGCAGCGTTATTGCCTGCATTCGGTTGCATGGATGAGATCAACAATTTCATAATCCCGGACGAGAGACAAATATTCAATTCACCAGCATTTCTCCTTCGCTTGCATCAAGCTTGGAAGTAGATTTCAACTTTTCCATGGTCGATACTGAGTGAACTTGTTTGAGTTTATTCGATACAGGGTGCGGAAGAAGAATCAGATAAGAATGGAGAGCGGCATAATGGCTACCTGCTCCACTGTCATGACCGACATCACCCGATCTCAATGGCGCCAGATTTTTTTACCGCTTATAATAATATAAATGTTTATACCCTGTGTCTTTGTATAGTAGCTGGCATCTGTATGTAAATGGCTTTGGCGTTTTTTGGTTACGCACTGTAATTTGAAATTTTATTCATGGTAGTTAGCAGTTACTCTCTCCTTTCCACATCCACCCTCAATGGCCTGTTTCTATGTACTTATATTGCCCACATCGTTTTGGTTTGGTTCGCTTTGGATATATAATATGCGCTAACTTACTTTTAGCTTCTATACCGAAAAGGACCTACACCTATTTCAGTCCCACTAAAATAATGTAAGAGGTAGGTCGGTGCACGGTCTTTTCCCTGCCTGTATTCGAAAAAGCATGCAGCGCGTAGTTCTTTTGAGACCTATAGTGGAAACGACAGAAATAAAGACCATAATCTGCCTGAGCAAATGCGTGAATATTTGCCAAAGTTCAACCCTCCATATTGATGCAAATCCGATAATAGCCGGAGATGACAGGTATCTTTCTCACCCTTGCCTCTCGCCACGTTTCTGTCCGCCTCCTTTGTAGAGGCGGAAAATATGTAAAGCAAAAAGCATGTACATAGAGTGAGTAGTCAATTGCGCGTGGAGTGCGTATATGGAATCTCCAATTCAGAACATGAATTACCAAGTCATCTCCTACGCCAGCCGGTGAACGAAAATCAACAACACAATTTTTACTCGTGTATGCGAGCCGAAGGGGTAGACCGCCTAACTCCCAGCTCGAAATTGACGAGCAAAAAGAGCAAGTGACGTCGGTATTGTACTAGAGTACGTTGGTCTGTTATACTCCCTCACTTTTTGATATTTTTATTATAAAAACATCATCTACTCTTCTCTAAGATCTTGTTACAAGATTGAGAAACAGAGGCATTGTATCGTCAATGTCGTCTATCGAGTTAAGTTTGCTTATGATAGTCATATACAAGGAGTGATGGATACCAAATGTGCGTATACGACTGGACACCCAACGACAATAGAACGTTTATCAATTAATTACCCTTCTCCTTGGCTCAAATATTGGTGGCATTATGTGGGTAAGACGGCGATCGGCATTGCGCATAATTTTCCAGCTAGTAATATGCACCTTAAATAAGTCATAGTAGCTTGATACCACGTATGGAAAACAGGAAAATAAATGAACTTTAGAGACGAGTTCAGAAAAGGAATGCACGGAGGACTACAATCGTTGGCTACAAAAGCCATTGTATACAATAGATTCATTTCAGCAATCAAAAAGACTTTTCTTCAGAGGTTCAAAGGAAAGAGAGGATCCTTGTCAACGAATAAGCTAGAGTTATCATTGCAAAAAGTGAAATCTTTGAAATACAGAGATGATGCAAGAGATTTAGAAGAGAAGTCTGTTAAGTTAGTTGAGGGGATCCTTTCACATGTACCATCGGGTTAGGCAACGTACAATAGAATCCCTTTCTGCCATCGCAGCATATTCTGCTGAGAGCTATACATAGAGAAATGTGCATTCATTCAGGTTCAGCTTTGAGTTTCAAATAGGTGATATGCATACATACCCGCCGACCACGGGCGATGGCAATCGATTCACAGTCGCTTGCTTGATGGTCATCGAGCGCTTTACAACGGCTGCAAAAAGCGTAACAAAGCGATACATGATTCAGGGTGGGTAGCTCTGGTGAGTCGCGGAATAGAATATGTGTTTCCTTGGCAAGAGTTTTCAGATTCGATGAACAGGGGACGGATAGGACAACGGTGGCGGTGCTGTTATAAATGTGCTGAATGGTATGCAGCTGTAGATACTCCAGTACGATAGTATTAGGAAGTGAGCTGTTCTCCAAAACATGATAAAAACGCCGCTCAGCCGCCTCGGGCGACTCGACAGGCAGATTGGACACTTGTAGGACGAGGTAGCCACGATCAGGGAACACCATCGGTTTGGCATGCAAGCGGGTGCCGTTGACTACAAGGCCGCGCTCTAGCGCCCGTCTGCGGTCCTTGATCGAGCCAAAGAGGACCTCGACCCGGATGCGGTCGTTGGACGAGGATGGCTGGCGTTTGATGGCCACGATTGCCTTGACGCCAAACGTTTTGAGGAGGGCACGCACCATGCCGTCAAGCGAGCATACGGTTGTCTTGAAATCAAAAAGGAGCGCAGGTTCGACGCTATTGCTGACTTGGCTCAAGCTAGGACTGTACTGCTCTGGCAGACGGTCATTATAACCGTCCATACGAGAGGCCGAGCCACCCTTGCCCATCATACTTTGCTGCTGCCGACCAAATGCAAGCGTAAACATGAAGAGAGAGAGAGAGAAAAAAGAAGGAAACTAGAAGAGTTGTGAAAGATTACAGGATTTGATAATTGCTCAGTTTTGTTAGATGCAGTTTAATTCGATCAAGTGGCCTTTAGGAAATGAAAACCTATCGGATCAAGGTTGGAGCAAGTTGTGGAGAAGAGGGGAAAATGGTATAGAGGCATTCTTTGTGACACCTATTTTGGTTGCTGTATGACTCTCAAAAACCGGGTGGCGATCCTGTATAGGGTACACAAAAACAGAAGCCAAGCGTGATGTTGGCATATCAGGTCTGTCCGCAAGACACAAACACTCGATAACCATAATCCCAATACACAGATCTATTATAAACGCACCCTGCCTCCGAACGCGGTCTCATAGAGCTATTATAATGGTGGGAGTTGAACTGCAGTACTCTTTGGGAGCAGACGTATCCAATAGGACGATGCTGCAGAAGATAAATAGCGTCTCTGTGTGAGACAGGTATGGCATTTCACCAATGAAAATGGAAGGAGAGTCTAGAAATGGACAACAAACGGTAAGTGACTTTTTTGTTGCGGTGTATGTGGCTGAGTTTAGGAAATATGACAGCCCTGGCTGGTGTAAACTGAAGACGTCAAAATTCCTGGTGCAGGTCCCTTCTTTTTTTTTTTCTTCCCTAAAGAAAACACCATGTTCGCCTTGAAGACTGCCGTCAACAAAGCTGCTGTTCCCGCCACGCGCGTTGCTTCCCGCCGCTGCGTCTCCTCCGTGGCCTCCCGCAGTGGTAAGTCTCGCCACAATCAACCCATTTCTATTCATTTCTATTTTTCCTGCACGTCAAAATACGAGATTCTCATTCATTCTTGTTCATTCGATAGCCTGGGCCTCCACCCGCTCTGCCTTTGCCACTGGTAACAAAATGGTAAGCGATATAATGATGTGTAAGCGGAGAAGAAGAAACTGAACAGCTTGTTTGGTAATAGACGGCTGGTCTCTTGCGCGAGGCCTACGTTTCGGCTGCTCCTTCGCGCATGATGTTCTTTGGTATGTTTGGGTATATGCCTGGGAAGGACAGGCTCTCATGAATTCAATCACGCAGGCCGCCGCACGATGGCTACCGAGTCGGGCAAGTTCTCGCGTGCCAAGCCCCACGTCAACATTGGTACCATCGGTCACGTTGATCACGGCAAGACGACCCTGACGGCCGCTATCACCAAGACCCTCGCTGCCAAGAGCGGTGCCACCACCTTCATGGACTACAACCAGATCGACAAGGCCCCCGAGGAGAAGGCCCGTGGTATCACTATCTCCACCGCTCACGTCGAGTACGAGACCGATGGCCGCCATTACGCTCACGTCGACTGCCCTGGTCACGCTGATTACATCAAGAACATGATTACCGGTGCTGCTCAGGTAAACCACGCATATGGGTTCGAGAGAAGAGCAAGCATATCCTAAACTCTCGTCTTCAATTTAAACAGATGGACGGTGCCATCATTGTCGTCTCGGCCACCGATGGCCAGATGCCCCAGACCCGTGAGCATTTGCTGCTCGCCCGCCAGGTCGGTGTTGAGAACCTGGTTGTCTTCATCAACAAGGTCGACGCCGTCGATGACGAAGAAATGCTTGAGCTCGTCGAGATGGAGATGCGTGATCTCCTTGGCGAGTACGGCTTCGATGGTGAGAACACTCCCATCGTCAAGGGTTCCGCCCTGGCTGCTCTTGAGGGCCGTGACCCCAAGATCGGCGAGGAGGCCATCATGGAGCTCATGGCTGCTGTCGATGCCCACATCCCCACCCCCACCCGTGACCTCGACAAGCCTTTCCTGATGCCCGTCGAAGGTAAATACTCAAAAAGAATATAGGGGTCGTTGATACATGTAATGCTGACATCTGAGAATAGATGTCTTCTCCATCTCTGGTCGTGGTACCGTCGCTACCGGCCGTGTCGAGCGTGGTACGATCACCAAGGGCTCCGAAATCGAGATTGTCGGTATGGGCGCTCCCTTCAAGACGACCCTGACCGGTATCGAAATGTTCCGCAAGGAGCTCGACCGTGGTGAGGCCGGTGACAACATGGGTGCCCTTCTCCGTGGTGTCAAGCGTGAGCAGATCCGCCGTGGTCAGGTCATCTGCGCCCCCGGCACTGTCAAGTCCCACAAGAAGTTCCTTGCTCAGTTCTACATTCTGACCAAGGAGGAGGGTGGTCGCCACACTCCCTTCGTCAACAACTACCGCCCCCAGATGTTCGTCCGCACCACCGATGTCACCGTCAGCTTGACCCACCCCGAGGGTACCGAGAACCCCGATGAGAAGCTCATCATGCCCGGTGACAACGTTGAGATGCAGTGCGAGCTCATCCACGACGTTGCCCTTGAGGAGGGTCAGCGCTTCACCGTCCGTGAGGGTGGCAAGACCGTCGGCACTGGTGTCGTCACCACCATCCTTGAGTAAACATCTTTTATGTTCTTCATCGCTCGCTCTTTCTTCATATTTAATCAAACTGTTCAATCCATCCTATGTCCTCCCCATTCATCCTTGACGCAAAAAATAAGTAAATGAGTTTAGATCCCAAAAAACCAAAAGGCACATGCATAGTGTACTGAATGAGTGAGTTAGAGGATCGCCGTGTGTATTATTAGGTGTAACTTTTGTTATTATGTGTATGTACATCGTGTATCCCAGCAACCCACTTCAGAATTCCTCTGATTCGACCGCCAGACCGCACTCTGTGCATGTCTGTACCGTGACGCCATGCTCGTCCTCAACAGGGTCGCCAAAGACGTGCTGATGAGGACCTTCTTGACGTTTTCTTTCCCAGGTGCTCGTCATGGTCCTCCGCCGCAAATCGGCCAGCTTCTCCTTGAACTTCTTATCCTTCTTGTCCTTTTTCTGCTTTTCGCGTCTCTCGTACTCTGCATCGAGACCCTCCGCACTTCCCCATTTCTTAAACGCATACTCTTCGACCTAGGATCAAGATACGTTAGCTTGATCTTACATAAAAGCCTTGATATACACACCATCTCGCGCACATAGAGCATCATGTTGCTCCACATGGGCTTGCGTGGATTCGGCTTCAGCCAATGAGGCAGTAGCTCGCGGTCCCGTAGTTCAGCTACGATACATGGGTCAGTCGAATGGTTTGGTATGTATTTTTATAATAGGCACTCACGATCCGTCAAGAGGTAGTCCTATGCGGCATATTAGAGAAAAAGGAATAATTTTAAGGGTGTGCTCCTTACCTCTTTTGCTTCTGTTTTTGTGATAAGACTGTATCTCTCTGGAAATTTCTCCTTGCACTTTGGGCACACGGACAAATGAAAGACCTGGTAAAATGCAGGATCCACATCGAATGACTGACAGTCCCGGCATCTGGGTTGTTCATTCGGGTCGGCGGATATGGCTGTTATACGAGTCAGTCAGTCAGTCAGTCAGTCAGTCAGTCAATAGAAACGTTCCACCACCAAGAACAACATACGTATCATGGGCATAATTCGGGTCACATTTTCTTGAAGCTCCTTGAGCTTCTGGTCCGATTTCGTTTCTTCGACGAGGAAACCGCCCTTGGAATCCTCCATCGTACTCAGATCGTAATCGTAATATTTTTGCCATCGTGCTTTTCTTCGTCGTTGGCTGGGATCGTCTGTCTCTTGGTCCGTCGCTTTGCGCTTCTGTGCCAATTTCTCGAGCGCTTTGGCTTTGTTCTCCTCGATACGCTTCTTTTGCTCGTCCGTCAGGGTCGACATGTTTTCCTTTGGGGAAAAAGAAAGAAGTGCCACAGCTTCCCGGCTTTGATTTCCAAATTTGTACACTAGCCGTTATCCGCAGCATAAACTTTCTACTTTTCCATGTTTTGATAGACAGAAATAGAGTGCGTGGAGCGACATCCAAAACTCTGTAGTTTCAAATGGATAAGAATGGCCCAGAAGAAAACCTGACTGTGTAATTGATGGATTCAAGATGGGAGCCTTGCAAGTGGTATCCGCCATGTTGGCAATTCGAGTGAGCGGAATGAAGCGATATGATTGGCCAAAGGTGAACCTCTGGAGAAAGAGACCCATTTTAGATACGGAGTTTGAACCCCGGGGTCAATGGGGCCGGCAGAGCCATACTGTAGCAAACCCTCTTTCCACGCGCGCGATGTAAGTACTAAAATGGACAGCAAACGACGAGGCGTCTATCGAGTGAAGCACGAGTGATCCACGGGCCCGAGGGGACTGATGGATGCGTGGATGGATGGATGGATGAGCAGGATGTGCACGGATGATAGATACGCCCTCGAGAACGAAACCCCCCTTGAAAGAACGCCATCTCACCTTCCATGCCCATGTACAGACTTCACGATGCTCATTCAGAAGCAGAACCGCAAGCTCATTTACGAGACTCTTTTCCGCGGTAAGAAAGCAGAACAGCGTGCACAGGACGAAAAGGCATTGGCAGATGGTCTGACTCTCGACACACTACGATATTGACAGATGGTGCCCTGGTTGCTGCCAAGGACTTCAATGCTCCCAAGCACACCGACATTGACGTGCCCAATCTTGAGGTCATCAAGTCGATGCAGTCCCTGACCTCCAAGGGTTACGTCAAGACCCAGTTCTCGTGGCAATTCTACTACTACACCCTCACCGATGAGGGTATCGACTACCTCCGTGAATGTATGTTTATCATTCTCTTCCTTTGCAATCCTGGGTACTCACCTTGAAATAATGTTAGACCTTCACCTGCCCCAGGAGATTGTCCCCGCCACCCTGAAGAGAGCCGCTCGTCCTTCTGCTCCCCGCCGTGCCTGTAAGTCTTAGTAGGGCTGTCATTGAAGGATAGGGTAATACTCACCTGTTATTATCATCATAGTCGGTGAGGGTCGTGAGGGTGCCCGTGGTCCCCGCGGTGACCGTGATGACTACAGACGCAAGGAGGGCGCCAGTGGTGACTTCAAGCCCGAGTTCCGTGGTGGTTTCGGTAAGTCTCAATGAAGTAAGTCAAATGATTACTCATGTCTCTTCTCTTTCTTCCTTCTAGGACGCGGTCGTCGCGAATAAACCTGTTAATACTGCTCCAATAAACAAAATTGCATTACGGGAATAATGTACTCTGCTGTTTTTTGATAACTCAACATGGTGGTGTCTTTCAATTGCCAATATCTTGATCATGAAATCGAGCTATGTGTATGCACCATCTTTTCTATCCGTGGGGATAGATGCGGGATATACATGTCAGTGATACGCTATGCGATGCTACCTATGTAGATCCCTGTGACCAAGCTTTGCTTTTCATTATGAAAAAGTCATTTGGTAAAAATAATATTGACGCGGGCAAATGGCATGCTCTTTTACTTACTTTTGTGGTTACTTTGGAGGCAAATGTGCTTAGTGCTTAGGTGGGGTGATCATCAAATTTTACGCTGATTGTGTATTTTTGGTGGGCGGCTTCCATTTTTCGCTTCTTGACAGCCCTTTTTTTTTTCTTTACATACCTTTGACATGAGTGTCCGGCTTCCCTTCACCAATTTGACTCCCAGCCCCACCAAACCTGAGCTCGTTCTGTCGAACGGCACAGAGTTCTTGGTTCTCAACACGAGGTCGGTCTCCGTCTAACTTTCAAACGGGCGTCTTTGTTGACAATGCAGTATAGCACGGGCGAGATTGTACGATCGTACCCCAAGGAGGCTGATCGCAGTCAAAAGTATGCAGATCTCCACCGCAGTGCTGCATACTCGAAGGACGGCACTCTGCTGGTTACGACGGGTGACGACAAGCAGCTCCGTGTTTACGACACCACGACCTGGGAACTCAAATACACGCGGTAAACACGCCACAGCTTCTATCATTTGGCTCTGACTCATTGTTATATCATTATCACGATGATCATATCATATTTGTTGCTGTATAGCCCTACTGCTAAGCGTGTCAATGCTCTGCAATTCACAAAGGACCTGTCCAAGATTGTCGTCGCTGACAAGTTTGGCGATGTTTATGCGTAGGTTCTCGGCAATGATATCTGAGCTCGACCTCACTCCATTGAAAATGATAGTCATCCTGCCGAGGCCTCTGCTTCTGCCGAGGATAAACTCGCCCCCCTTGCAGGTCACGTCTCCATGGTGACCGATATGGTAAGCACCTGTCAAAGAATTACGAAAGCCGTGTGTGTCTTACATATCCCGTTATTGTTGCTTCCAGCTTTTGACTCCGGATGAGAGATATGTCATCACCGGTGATCGTGATGAGCACATTCGCGTCAGCCGATTCCCGAACGGATATAATATTGAGTCGTTCTGTCTCGGCCATACCGAGTAAGTTCAACTTTTTTTGTCTTGCTGCCATCTCGCATATTTGCTTACACCCAAACCTACTAGTGTCGTGACATCGTTGAAGTTAATACAAAACACCCACTTCTTGCTGTCCGCTGGTGGCGACAACACCGTCCGCGTGTGGGACTTTGTGAAAGGAACCCAAGCTCAATGCCTTGATATCAAGAGCTACATCCAAAAATACATTCCCGAGGTAAAAACGCGGACTTACTCCTTTCCTCATCATGATAGGTACTCACGCATCCGTTCTTTTTTTTTCCTTTTCAAGGCGACCGATGCCAACTCGGCTGATGCCATTGTCCGCCGCGTGACGCTGGACCCTACCTCGAACACGATCGCACTTGCCTTTGCCAAGACCCCCGCTGTCGTCCTCTTGGCGTGGGAGCAAGACCAGTTGGTGTACAAGGATACCTTGGAAACGAAGCAGATCGTCCTGGACGCTGCCTTTGACACAGAGGGCCGTCTGTGGTTGTCTCACCCCGATGAGCCTCTTGTCAGCGTCTTTACCAAACAGGGTGACGCATTCACCCGCGTGGCGGACGACGACGCGCTCATCAAGTCCATTAACGCCGTTGAGGCCGGCCTTGTCGAGAAACTGCCCGATCTGTACACCATCTTTGGCCTGCGAAAGCTGCTGGATCTGCCAGAGCATGTACAAAACGGGCCGCAGACCAAGTCCCAAAAGAAGCGGAAACTTGAGACCAAGACAGAAGACGAGACCAAGACAGAAGAGTAAAGGAAAAAAAAAAAGCAACATTCATAATAGCATACTATACAATAAAATAGGGCGATCATGCAGATTTGATTTCTTTTTCTCTTTTGTAAATCAAATGGGTATCTATTTTCTCTTCTTTATTCTTCGTCAATGTTGACAAGCCGACCCGAGTCGGGTGGATGATGCGCGTGTCTTGTAGGCGGTGGGGAATGAATGATAGGATGGCTTGAATCGTCGTCGTGGGTAGTGCTGTTGCGCTGCGATGACGGCAAGCTGGACGCGGTAGGAATCTCTATTTCAACCGCATCCGCATCCGCGGTGGGGACCGGGTCTTCTTCGTTCTGCGTGGGCCGCAAAGAAGACAGGACGTTGAGGCCCTCGGGCCGGCTGCGTCGGCGATATTGAGAGTCGGACCACGTAGGCGATGAGGGCAGCTGCACCTGCTGATCGTCATCGTCGTTTAAGCGGTCGACGAGCTGCGAGGTGAGCGAGATGCCCCGAAAGACCGAAGACCGGCGTCGTCGATGTTGCTGCTGCTTTCTTTGCATGCTCTCTTCCCGCGTCGGTGATGTCGGCAGAGCGTCGAGCGGGGCGGGTCGACGGGTGGGCAAGACCGGGTCGGGCGCAAAGCGCGTCCGGTGGGGTTCGGTCGGGTCCTCCATGTTGACCGCTTCGTCATTCAGTTCAAGACGGTCATCGGACAAGGATAACGGTGTCATGGCCTTGGTACGCTTCGAGGTAATCAGGTAGACACCGAGAAACTCGACAGCGCAGCCCGTCATGAAGCTAAAGCCCGACGCAAAAAATGATAAGCGACAGGCATGAGCATAGCCTACATGCTGACACTTACCGTGAGGTCTGGTCCATGCTCATGTTGTCAAAGTCGTGGTACAGTACGGCACTACCAATGATGGCGGAGATGGTAAAGAGTACGAATTGGGTGGGTATCACTTCTGTCGAGTCGAAACGCTGGAGAGCCTTGTTGAGATACTTGATTTGCAGGACAGCAGTGACCACCAGCGTCAGTATCAGGATATAAGAGACAGGGTAACTACGGAAGCATGTCAGTAATCCTATGCATAGTATGCTATGCAACTTACGCAAACATGGTAATAAAAGTTAGACTCAGGAGCGAAGCAACGCTCTTGGTGCAGAGCACAGTGTAACCGCCTTTGAATTTTTGTGTTTGCGTGTGAGCCCGACATAAGTGACATTAAGCGGCCATTCAAATTTTACCGTATATCGCCACCAACCCGAGGTCAATCATGATACTCCGGTTGCCATACAGTGGCGATAGGATTGTCAATGCTGCAATGATAGCGCCCGTCACCGCAAAATAGATGATGGCACGCATTTGCGTCAATGCTTCCATGATAAGGTCGGGTGATAACTATTATGCGTTCCAGAAATTCAGGCCCAACTCTTACAAAACAGAAAAAAAGAGACGGCTTTACTTACTGCGGTTTCTTCCCCATTGGATGAGAGGACAACGACAGCAGCGCCGAGAACAGCCAAGACGACGCCTAAAAGGTCCCGCTTTCGGAAAACCTCCTTGAGCATGAGCGGAGCAAGAATTACGTTTGAAACAAGGGTGGCCGTGCCAAGTGGGGCAATGGTCGATGCCGGAGCAAAGCCATACGCTGTATGTATCTTTTATGAGCCAGCGTTTCTTTTCAGAACAGAGAGAGCACACGGCACTTGCCAACAAAGTTGCCGACTTCACCGAGAATCATGAGCGAGATACCGAGCCACCACAGACGGGAGCGGAGGTAATCCGAATCGCCACCGCCTTGTGCTTGTCCCTGAGACATGGCCATGATGAATTTCTGCTGCTCGAGCCGATCTTGCTCTTCGGTGCGGGGTATCTCCGTGGATGACCGCGGTGACGAGTATCCGTCATCAGGAAAGAAGACGTTTAATGACTGAAGGGTCGAGAGCCACCGCGGTGGTTCGTCCATATTGGCAAAGTATTGTGCCATTTGCGTCTCTTGTATCTTGTTATGCTAATATAACATTGTGTGCGGTTGATATATAAGAACGGACTAACTTGTCTTGTTGTCTTACTGCCAGCTTTTGCACGTTCAGTGCGACGGATATTAAAGCCTATTCGCAGCCAAGGTCATGGTAAGCATCCTTGCTTTGTTTCAGACAACTTTAGACAATTTACATTGCCGCAAATGGACACGAGGACGCCAATAAAAGTATTAAACGCGACATCACTTTCTAATGATGAATCCGAGTCGGGATTCATTACCAACAGCCGAAGAAGATAAAGAGAAAAAGAAGCAAGGAAAAGAGGAATCTAAAGTGGGAGAAAAAGAAAAAAAAAACGAGCACAGTACAGAGTTTAGCGGGAAAAGAAAAGGAAAACGTGAGCAGCCCGGAGAGCCATCCGTCAGGTTTCACAGACTGGATATCACAACAAGCATTCACGGTCATCTTATGCGGGCTTGTCAAAAAAGTAGGGTGGATAAACTACCGTCATCTGGAAGAAGAAAAAGAAGAAGCGAGACGTACAAGTCATGAAAGTTTTGGGCATTTGAATGAATTAAGGAATGCTGGACTTTTTAGCTTTCATCAGGCGCGACATGAAAAAGTGCCTCACATTTCGATTGGATACCGTCTCCAAGGATACAGATATGCATGCTTAAAAGGATCGCCCCTCGCAACCCTGACATATCCGATAGTATAGCATGACCGTCGTCTTTCTATTATCAAGGAGTAGTCGATTTGGGTTTCAATATGACCGAATTTTCTAACCTAAGCACTTATCAATATAAGTTGCATGCCACCGCCTGACAAGTTGTCCAGTTTGGAAATCCAGTTGTCTCCCATCTTAACAAGCTCGATCGATTCACTAGGGAAGGTGCGAGTACACGGCATGACAACTGTAATAAACAAACCAAATAAAAATAGAAACGTTTTTTTAAGTTGCCCCATTGCACCATGAATTATTCAGTGAGCTGCAGTGGACGCTGCTTTTAAAGAGAGAGCTTATCTAATCTCATACCACTCTGTGTGCGTGTGTGAACAGGCCAATTCATATTTCTTTCACAGAGCGTTTATAGCAGCATCAGGGAGCGACCAATTAAAAGCTGGCATGGCGCTTGCAGAAAAAAGCGCGGGTTGACACATTCGACATACATAAACAGGTGGGGCACAAGGGATACAGGGAGGGGGGATCAAATGCGTGTTTGACAAAAAAATGTGCGCAACATATCACTCCACATTGTCTACTTGTGCATTGCAGAAGATTCCTCTTGTTGTATCATAACTTTTATGCCGCGGAGTGGAGCAAGCGACAGAGGCAAAAGATGATACATGACGTCCTGTGTCTTCATTTCGCTGTTGTGGCACACACGGACTTTGGCGGACACACGCATTGAATTACCTTTTTGAGGCAAGTAAAAAAGGTGCGACACGAGCCATCAATTAGACCAGGCACAACCTCATTGGCTGCATGCTGAACAAAAAAAAAGAAAGGCCACCCAAAATAAACGAACCCTATACAACTTTGGAGGGCCTGAAGACGATCTCTTTTTCTTTCCTCTCTTTTTCTCTCCCTCGCCTTCCTCTCTTTCCCTTCCTTTCCACTTTTGGCTTCCCTTCTCCACATGAGCGCGCAGGCAGCAGCTGCCTTTCTCAGCAGCAGCAGCAGGAGCAGCACCGCCAGCAGTGTTGAGGCAGACAACAGTAAATCATCACCACCTCCAGCGAAGTATACCTCGACTTGGAAACAACAGCAACAGGCCGAATCGATGGATACAAAGAACAATAACCCGACAACAACAAAAGCCATTGAGGAACTCTCTCGCATTCGCGCTGGCGGGTCAGGCGGTGTGGCATCCATCCTGAGCAAGTTTGCTGCACCTCCCGAACGGGCAGCCGTAAAGCAGCAGCAGCAGCAGCAGCAGCAGCAGCAGCAGCAAAGACCGACTTCACCCTCCAAATCGACCGTCTCCAACCACGATAAACCACCCACCTCACCGCGCCAGCAGGCATCCCCTGCCAGACAACAGACAACACCACAGCAGCGTGCACCCGCACCGCCTCGTACAACCACGACTCAAGTGCCCGCGCGCTATCTTGACCGCACGGCGAGCGATATGCTGGCTCAAGAGCTCTCAGCCATGTATCAAGAAGCACTCGATCAGCACAGCGCCGCGCAGGAGCGGCTCAAGGAACTCGAACGCGATGTCGAGGTGTACGCATCGGATGCCACCAAAGTACGCGACTATGAAATTCGGGTGGAATACCTTGCCCAAAAACTCGAGCAAATCTCAGAGGAACGCGATGCGCTCGAGCAAGAGCTGAAAATGTACCGCGAGCGCCACGGTACGCTCGACACGCCCACGTCACCCGTGTTCAACCAACGCCTCTCGCAGATCTTTGACAAGGATCGATCCGAAGCAGGCGATAAAGAACACGATCAAGAACTGCGTCCGAACGGGGAGGCGGAGGTGGAGGAGGAAAACGACGGCGAGTTTTACGGACTTCTGGATGCCTACGGCGACGACGGGCCAGAAGAAGAGCGCGTCTCGATCCAGGAAGACGACCGCAGCAGCAGCAGCAGCAGCCATCAGACCCACACCGTGTCGCGCCGCCAGCTCGAAGCCCTCAAAAAGCAGCTGCGCGCATGCGACGAGGGCGCCAAGATGGCGATGCAGCAGTACGTCGCGAGCCTCGAGCGCGAGCGTCTCGAAAGCAAGGCGCTTCGCGACGTCGTGCGTAAGCAAGATGAGCTTATCAACACGCTCGAGCAGCAAATCACACACAAGGGTGAAACGACGACTGCGACGCCCGTCGTGTCCCGCCCACCGCGCGGCGCCAGCCTGGCCATCTCGACCGACAAGAAGGTCCAGCAAAAGGATCATCCGCCGATGCCCGCCGGCGCTGCCAGCGCGGCCGAGCACCAGCAGCTGCGCGAGCAGCTCGAATCGCAGGGACGCGAGCTCGAGGACAAGCGCGCGCTCCTCACCCAGCTCCTCAACGAGCGTGAGGAGTACATGAAGCAGTCGGGCCGGAGCAACACGTCCTCGATCGATGTCCTTGCCGAGATGGCCAAACCCCCAGCCCGCAGCCATTCCAGGAACAACAATAATAACACGCCGCCGCCCAGCGCACCGCCGCGCGACCCGCTCCCGCCCGTTCCTGCGCATCAACTCCAGAACGTCATGTCGCCGAGCAAGTCCTCGCGGGGCTCGATGGCGTCCCTCCACGACGAGTCCGGCCTGTCGTCCTCGGTCACGTCCTGGTCCTCGTCTGACTTTGGCCGCCATATGCACAAGCAGCAGCAGCACCCGCATCCGCAACCCAAGGCAAACGAATTCGAAAACATGTACGCCAACTACCTTCAGGAAGGCGGCAGTGGTGTCGACGAGGATGAGAATGCTGCGCTCGAGCATCACCGCGAAGCGCTCCGGCGACTGGAAAACACCCACGACAACACAAAGAAACCAGCGGACGCGGAGCCTTATTGGCATAGCCTCATGGCATAGTAGATGTGTCTGGTTATTATCCTTTTGATGATTCTCTCGGCCACACACACACACACACACACATATCGCAATACCTATCAAGCACACACACACACTTACAGCTTTTTCTCCTTCCATCCTAATCACCCTTTGATTTCTCGTATATTCTCGTCCTCTCTCTTTTGCACACACACACACACGATATTACAGTATCTATCTCTTATCTCCGCGTTTCCTCCTTGTAACATATCAAACGTATTTTTTTTTCTTCTTTTTGAATCTAAATCTGAAAGTAGCTATAAAGAAAGAAAGAAAGAAAAAAGATCCCATATAATTCCCTTTTATCTGGTCTTGTTGAGTTTGTGGGTGGTAGCGACCAGACGGTCGCTGAGGGGATCGACCTTGCGGTTGACCTTGTCGAGCTGCTTGTTCTGGCTGCCGAGCTCCTCATTCATGGTCAGAGCCATGTTCTTCAAACGCGCCGTCGCACCGCCCAAGAGATCCAAGTTGCCATCGATCTCGTCTTCGATCGCGTCGTCCTCCTCGTCGGCCTCAAACTGGTATTTGCGACGGTCCGATTCAGACCGTCCGCGGTGGTATCCTGCATTGGCCGAGACCCGCTCGTTGCGGCGCTGGGCCTGCTCGATGCGTGCGTTGGACTCGTACTCGAACTGGCGGATGCGGTCGCGCTCCTCCATGTGCTCGGCATGGTCCTGTCTGAGCTCGTCAATCTCGCGCTGCGCCCGCTTCGACCGCGTAAACGGGTTCTTGACGACGGGGATAAAGATGGACCGGTTGAGCTGCTTGAGCTCGTCGGCTTGGCTCGCTGCCCGGTCCGAGTACGCCTTGGAGAGGTCGAGGTTGCGGTCCACGTTGGCCAGCTGCGTCGACTGCTCGCCGAGCATGTTCATCGTGTGCGCTGCCGACTGCTCCGTCTCGGCAATTTTGGCAAGTGCATTGCGGGTGCTCGCCAACGAGTCCTGCTTCACGTTGCGGATCTGCTGCTTCAGACCCTGGATCTCCTGGTCCTCCTCATCTGCCTGTGCCTGTGCACCGAATCGGCTGTTGCTGTAAGCGTCATCTGGGTCTTCTCGCCCGCTGTAACGGCCGGACGGCTGCGGTCGAGCACCGCCAAACAGGTCATTTCTGGCTTGCGCTTCGTATTCGTCGTTGCGTCGGGTGCCGTATCGTCCACCACTGCCAGCATAGCCGCTGTCCTGGTAACTCTTCTGAGGGGGCTGGCTGTACTCGGAGCTGGCAGGTGTGGACGCCGGGCTGTCCGACTCAAAGGGATTCGTCGAGGCAGACGATGCGGACGGAGACGACTTGTCCTTCTTTTTCCAAAACATGATGAAAGGAATGACAGGTGTTTGAAAAGTAAAAGAGAAAAAAAAGTGTGTGTGTGAATGAACAAGTGGCCGGGGAACAAACCAATCAAAGAAAATAAAGCCTACCTGCAGCCTACCTGCTAAATATAGAACACATACACACATTGGACACTCCAGAATAAGCTTGTCAGGAATTGCTTTTTCTATGTATACATCCGCTGTTATTGTATCATGTACACCTATTGTACTGTAGCATAGCATAGCTTTGCAACATAGTGAAATGCTGAGCTGCCAAGAATAGCCGACCCCTTTCCTAGCTATCCCGGGTGCCTTTCGCAGTCGGTACCTTCTCCACATTGGTGTCACACAAGACACCCTTTTCATGCAAGTCGATGATGGCTGCGCCTTGGCCTTGATCCTTTCTACTCTTCTATTCCTTTTGGCTTCTTCCCGTTGCTTATTCAGATATTCTTTAATAACATCTGTACCTGATTGGCTGTTCCTTGGAAGTTTGCCATGCTTCATTTTCTGTATTTGGCCTACTGCTCACCGTTCCGCTCTACTGTATACATACTACACAAGTAGAAAGACGGCGACCCGCGTTGTTCTTATGGTCCCTTAGAGAGATATGTGCATACGTGGAATGTATACACACTCAAGACAGTGGTAGACATCTTCCCTGACAAATGAAACTCTTTCATGCTCTTGTCTGCTCAGGTACCTGATAGAATAAGACATACCCAATCAGAAAGATCCTTTGTTGTATTCGCTGATGATAAGCCGTAATGGTCGTATCATCTGACAGATACGCATACGGATTTTCGGCATCACTCAGGTAACGCTCGTATAATCTCAAAAGCTATATAGTAAAAGCACCTGATGCTCCAAACTGTTAGCGTCGCGGCCGGTTAAGTAAGCGTTTCGACATGGAAAGCTGGGTATTGCGAATATAGAGAATACTACATGCGTATGTAGGTATTACGTCTCTCTTGAAACTTAATGCGTCATTATCGTGACATTCCAGTCAAACGAAAGACTGGTATACATTGCCTCAATGACATTGTATCATTGATGGACGCTTTTCAAAGAAATCTGATTGCATGCTCCCGGGGCAAAAGTACATCATCGAACTCAATAATAGCGCCACGTCACTTCAAGTACGCACGTCGTCATTCTTGTGCGCGCCACCCTGCTCCTTGCTACAACTGGATGCATGAAGAATCCAGTATGGCTTAAGGAATTGTGAAAAAAAACGAAAAGAAAAGAAAAAGGTACACATCATGGGTTTTTTGAAAGCCGTGTAGATAGATATACACAGCTTCCTCCCCTGTGTGCTCTCTACGTACAGTATGTATGTGGGAAGTACCCCCAAAAAAGAAAGACGGTCATCTTTCTTATGTTGGAAAGTTTCAGTTTTATCCGGAAAAGAAAAAGACCTCGATGAATTCGCTCTCTGCCTTTTTTATAATCATTCTTTTTTATCACAGATAATTCGGCCTCTTCTCTCCACGTGGGTGGTTACGGAGAGGTCAAAATGTGCAACCAGACAGCACAAAAAAGTAGCTATGAAAGCGAGAAATCAAGCGCAGAGAGAAAACGCAATCGGGCGGAAAAAGGGGAAAACTTCATTAGTCGGGTGCCATGAGTGGGAGTGAAAAGAGCGTGGAGTCAAACTCAACAAAAACTAAGGAACGAAGAAGCTTATCAAACAAAAAGCGGCATTTTATTTCAAAGGGTACCATGTCGTGATAGAAGAATATAACGAGAAAATAAAAAAAAAAGTCGAGCATCATTTGTTCAGCAGAGAATCATGGGGCAGCTGATAGCGCCGCGCATGTTCATGCGCACGCACCCACTCTCTGCCTCTCTCTCTCTGTTTTTTCCTCTCTTTTATTCCCTTGTTCCTCTCTTTCTTTGCGTTTTATCTTTCTTCTTCTTACTTTCGTGGTTGTTGTTGTCCTTTCGTATCGTGTCGTGTGTACTATTTCGCCGATCTCCCCCGTATTTAGGATATTCGCACCTTCCGATTTAGAGAGTGATACGTCCTTGCGCAGCGACACACACACACACCACACATATTATACAGAGAGAGTGCGCAGAAGGAAACAACAAGAGAACGCCACGTTGACTCACTCTTATTAACTTGCCTCTTTCTCTCGTTCCTTTTTTCTTTCTTTCTCTTCTCTTACTTGTCTCCACTCACTCCTCAGGCGGACAGTCCTTACTTGCTTTGTACGCCCCCCCTCCCCTTAACAAACACCCATCGATCGCGCTTCTGTCTGTTGTAACCATTTGACTTGGAAATGCAGAGACAATTGTCTTCTGCAAGCGATGTCAGTACTTCTTCACGCCTGCAATCCGACCACAGTAAACTAGCGAGCATCATTCAGGCAAGTAAAGAAACGAGAGAGAGAGAAGAGAAATGCCAAATTGGTGTGCCGCTCCTTATTTAAAAAATTAACACGGACATGTCCTTCATTAGAACTTCTATATCAAGACAGCACAGATCATTATCCAGTCCCGTACACGTACACAGGGCGACAACACGACTGAACGCATCAACAAATGGGTAAGGAAGGGTGAGCCAGAATAAGGAGAGAGACACAGAGAGAGAGAGAAATAGTGAAAGAAGAAAAGCATGTCAAAGAATAAGGGGAATAATAACCCAATGAGCTATCTTTTATTGTTAGTTCAACCTCAATATTCTCGAGAGGCCGCGTACGCTGCGCAAAGAGCTCAGCTTGACATCCGCTGACGATGCGCTTCCGACGCTTTCGATTCTTGTCTACCTCGATGTCTCGCGTCTTCCTCCCAATATCGCTTTGACCGTCGACTGTGCCCACGCTAGTCACGAGCAGCCTTTGTGTTTTCAATGCGACAACGTTATTCCCCTCACATCCGGTGATTACCACTCTCCCGCAGCAGTGCCAGCAGATAAACCCAAACAGCGTATTGCCATCGAATGCTGGACCCTTACCTTTGAGTAAATATTATCGCCAGCGAAAAAAGACCCTTTATCTGATCGATGAAATCTGTATAGCAAAGGTGCGGATGCTTGTGGCGAACTCGCCAAAACCTACAAACAGTCCATTGTCTTTTTTCGGGCACTTTACACTCTCGTGCATTTGTTACCAGCCTATTCGATGAGTCAGGATGTGTCAAAAAGTGACCTCCTCTCCGTCACCCACAAGGTCACCTTTTCCAAAATTCCGAATCGATCCTGGCATCCTGACCCAGACGAAATCGCCTTGGGTACATATGCTCTGCTTCTGCCTTAATATTATCTTTGGCTCATTCTTTTTTTCGCACACATCCACAGACGAACCCCTCTTGTCGCACCACATAAATACGGGCCCTACGAAGACTTACACAATGGCGAGCGTACCCACACCTTATGGTGCTTTTAGACTCCAAGTCAGCCATCGACCGCGCCACAAGATCCGGGTCGCTCCCTACCCCGCCGACCAAGCCGACCTCAGTGCGCTCCTCATTGACGTCGACGCCCATTATTTTACACCAACTATTGCTCGCTACAATAGTGACACAGCCACCGAAGGACCCACACATACAGAGATGCCAAGAGCGATGCTCTCCTTGGTAAATAATGCTATCTCGATGCCTGAGAAAAAGCTGACAAGGTGCATAGGATACCAAGCGCGCCTCGCTCAAAAATACCCCGGAGAGCCCTTCCCCACTCCGCATCACTTCATCCATGGACGACGTCTCGATCGAGAGCAGCGACGACGATGACGACAGCAGCCAAGTCGAGCCGTCCTCCTGGCGCAGCCATGACAACCGACGCGAAGTCGCACATATCCCTAGCAACAGCGCCGGTACCGGCAGCAGCGGCGCGCTCGCCATTGGGGGACCTTCGCACCGCCCACTGTCACTCATGAATTTTGTCGAGCCGCCGCGCACCTCCCCTTTCAAATCCCCTACGCTCTCTGCACGTACCAGCACCAGCAGTCCGACCATGAGCTTGACCCATGGTAGCAATAACCGTAAGTCTGGTGGGAAGGTCGTACAGTCCTGTTTATTTTCTGTATATTTATTTCTGTTCCTAGGGCGACCCCCGCCTCCGCCAGCGCCACCACCAGCACCAGCACGATTGATGCCGAGTACCAGCAGCACAAGCGTCAACAGTAATCGGTCCCTCTCCCGACGCCAGTCGAAGCTCATTGAGTTTTCTTCCAGTTTTGATAAATACCAGACTCGAAACCCGCTGCATCCTCATTCTCATCATCACCCCTATCACCACCACCATCAGAGTGGTAGCTCTGAACTGCTTCATAGCTTGTCAACACGGGTAAGTGGCGCGCGTTTATGCATATTTATTATTTACGCAATGTGACCTTTCCTAATTATACTCATGCATATACATTACATGGACAGGACTCCGAGCTGGATGAGCTCGAAAAGTTTATGCAGCTCGTTTCGACGCCCCAGAGCAGCCACAGCGGTCGTAAATCCATTGAGTTGGGCGAGTCGCCCGGAAGCAACAGTATCTTGACAGGAACGCTGAGTGGAAGTCTCCGGAGCAGTAGCATGGGTCTCGAGCAATCCAAGGTATGCAAAATAGCCTATGTGTTGGAGTATGCGAAACGTGGGCTCACTCAAGTGCATTACATTGCAGAAATCACTGTCCCACTTTCGAAACCTCCAGGACATGCATAATCAATTCTCCAATGCACTCGGTGAATCCATTGTGTCAACTTCAAGCCGACGTGTCTCTATTCACAAAGCTCCAGGTAGGATGTCGAAGTGCATGTGATATTTTGGAATGGACGACTAGAGCAGAGCCCTCAATAGCAAATCAACAAGGCGGCCTGGCCCAGCCAAGCCATTCGCCTCCACCTGCACCTCCGCTGCTCTCGCAGGATATACCGCAGCACACGCCGCAGCAAGAACAACAAAGAATAGGAACAAACGTCCGAAAAGACGTGGCGCAACAGATGGTCTTATCGCGACGGTTGGACGACCGTATCAGGACCGTATCTTCATCCTCATCGCCCAAAGACGACTACAACGACAATGACTACAACGGCGGCGAGCTAAAACCCCTCGCATCGCGTTCGTGCCCTGCGCAAGGGAAACACGCACGATCTCCACTCACACAGAGCCTTCTTGGCAAGTCACCGCACTGGATGAACTATCGACCCACAGAGCCCGCACCACCTGCCAACACGCCCTTGACTTCTCCGCCGCCAGGTAGAACCTCGAAGAGCAAAGAATGGGCCCATTTTGCGAACGAAGACGACGATGAAATGATCTTCCGCATGAGTGATATCGATCTGACTGAACAGTTGTAGTCCAATGTAATATAATCTTCTTTATATATATATATATATATATATTCTATGTATTCACGCCTATTCATCGTAGCAAACACACCCTTTCGCATTTTACGTATTAAAATTGGGGTGCAATTCCCCTCCTCTCACTCGTCGTTTCAGGCACCACACGTAGTCACATAGTCACACGCACACGCACATACACACAACACACACACACACACAGAGAGAGAGAGACTTGCTCGTTGTTAAAATTGAGGGGCCCTCTTTCTCGAGAGAATTCAAAAAGAAGGTACAGACAAGCAGAAAAAGCGCATTCTCCTCTTCCATAACCTCCGTGCAATAAAAATAAAAAAAGCACCATCACCAATAATTACACGATCCTTTTTCTTTTTTTTGTTCCTTCGTCAATCAGGGACAGACAGAGACGCGTATTAAAGTCAGCGGGGGATCAAGATTTATTTTCGTAGGCAGCACAGGACAAGGCAGGTTGCCAGCCAACAGGCTGCTATGCGGGTTACTAGGAGGGTGTGACTTAATGCATTTAGAAGCACTTGCGGTGGACAATGGAGGGACCAGACTCGTCGTACTCCTGCTTGGAGATCCTGTAGAAACAACAGTCAGCCGGACGCAATCTTTTTTTTTATCGCAACAACAAATACATACCACATCATCTGGAAAGTGGACAGCGAAGCAAGAATGGAACCACCAATCCAGACAGAGTACTTGCGCTCCGGGGGAGCGACGATCTTGATCTTCATAGAGGAGGGAGCAAGGGCGGTGATCTCCTTCTGCATGCGGTCGGCAATACCGGGGTACATGGTAGTACCACCCGACTGTGAAAGAGAAAAAGAGAAAAAAAAGAGTTACGCGCGTGACCCAAAAAAGGAATAGATGAAAAAGAGAGAAAGAGCGAGACGCGTATGCGTATCGAAAGAAAAAGAAGGAAAGATAAAAAAAGAAAAAGGAAATGGAAAACGTACCATGACAATGTTGGAGTAGAGGTCCTTACGGATATCAACATCGCACTTCATGATGGAGTGGTAAGCAGTCTCGTGGATACCGGAGGACTCCATGCCGAGGAGCGAGGGCTGGAAGAGGGCCTCGGGGGCGCGGAAGCTGTAATAGTGATGATACGACAGGGAGAGAGCAGTGCGGAGTCAGTAAATGGGGAAAAAAGAAAGATATAAATAATAATTTGACGTACCGCTCGTTGCCGACGGTGATGACCTGACCGTCAGGAAGCTCGTAGGACTTCTCCAAGGCAGAGGACTGGGCAGCGGTCTGCATCTCCTGCTCAAAGTCGAGGGCGACGTAGCAGAGCTTCTCCTTGATGTCGCGGACAATTTCGCGTTCGGCGGTGGTGGTGAAGGAGTGACCGCGCTCGGCAAGGATGCGCATGAGGTAGTCTGTGAGGTCACGGCCAGCCATGTCGAGACGGAGGATGGCGTGGGGGAGGGCGTAACCCTCGTAGATGGGGACGGTGTGGGTGACACCATCACCCGAGTCAAGGACGATACCGGTGGTACGACCGGAGGCGTACAGGGACAGGACGGCCTGGATGGCGACGTAGAAGGCGGGGGCGTTGAAGGTCTCAAACATGATCTGGGTCATCTTCTCACGGTTGGACTTGGGGTTCAAGGGAGCCTCAGTGAGCAGGACGGGGTGCTCCTCGGGAGCAACACGGAGCTCGTTGTAGAAAGTGTGATGCCAGATCTTCTCCATATCGTCCCAGTTGGTCACGATACCGTGCTCAATGGGGTAGCGCAGGGTAAGGATACCACGCTTCGACTGAGCCTCGTCACCGACGTACGAGTCCTTTTGGCCCATACCGACCATGACGCCCTGGTGGCGCGGGCGACCGACAATGGAGGGGAACACCTGTCGAGACGATATTAGAATACGCAATGTTCTATTTTTCTCATTTTTTGTATTTTTGTATTTTCTTTTTTTTTTTTCTTTTTGCTCATCTCAAACTACTTACCGCACGAGGGGCGTCATCTCCGGCGAAACCGGCCTTGCACATACCGGAACCGTTATCAATAACAAGCTAGAGCAAGATGTGAGCAAGATGAAACGAGATGACCATGAGATGGCAGTCTGTCTAGGCTCATCTGAAATACCAGCCCGCCCCCTAGGCGTCATCTCGTTTGAACGCGTTCAGACGAGAGAGCAGGGCTGTCGAGACAGACGACCAGACGGACAGACCCCAGCAATGAATACCACTTACAGCAGCGACTTCGTCCTCCATGGCGAGTTATATTACGATGATATGAAAAAAGAAAAGAGTAAAGAGAAAAAGAAGAAGGGAGAAGGTGTGGGACGCGAAGGGCTGGAATTTAAAAGGAGCAGGCGGTTTGAGGATAGACCGTGACGCAGTCAGCCCCGAGCGTCTGTCATTGGATCGTTTGAAAAAGGCTGAGTTGACTTTTTTTTCTTCTCCGTAGCCAAGAAACCTCTTCTTCTACCTTGCTGTCATATTGCATTCCCTTTTTCTGGTTTTCTTCCTACGTGTATACGTTATACAGTACCATCCTTCCACGGTGCCCAGAACGGAGACCTTGTTTCAGTCCCTTTCAGGGATTATCTCGTTGGCACGTGAACTTGCAAAATAAAGAAACCAAAAAAAAAAGTTGAAAGAGACTTGGCTAGGAGCAAACGCATGACAGAACGTCGGTCACCCACTCGTTTCAGTTTCTCTCTCGTTCCACCTCTATCTCTGTCTTGGCATACATATCACTATATCTCTTTCAGGACTGTGGTCTTGTTCTCTTTCTCGACCTCGTTTGTCGAGGAAGTCACCTTCTATTTCTAAGCATCTCCTCGTGTGTCACCCTCGCAAATGGTAAACCTTCTTCAAAAGTACCCCGTGCCACGTTCGTCACAAAGAAGAGCAAAAGAGTGTGAGATCGAGGAAGCTCAAATTTTCCGGGAGGGGGGACCTTGTCATTTTTTGAGAAACTACGCACAGGCAGAAAAAGAAAAAGAAACCCGCCCTTTCCAAGGGGGGTTCGCTGTCTGTCTCTCAGAAAGAAACTGCAAAAGGGAAAAAGAAAAAAAAAAAGAGTATTTACTAAACTAAGAGCGGTATCCTTCTTGAATGTCTCTCTTTTTCGTGTTCTGTGGTCCGCACGCGTGCACGCCTGCGCGCGTGCGCGTGTAAATTACTGTGGATGGATTGGAAGTAGCTTAGGTGTGTGTTTGTGGGCGAGATTTTAGTGTATCTCTGTGTATGTCCCTGAGTGCGGAATGTGTGAGAGTGCGATTGTATATCATAGATGTATGCTGTGTGTGTGTGTGTGTGTGTGTCTAGCCCTGATAGTTGTCCCCTAAAACAACACTAGACGCAGGAAGCTGGTATTTTAAGCTGGTCCGCCGGCAGCGGTTCGAAATGATGAATGTCTATTCCACGAGCCTCGAGCTCCTTTTCGCAGTGCGGGGGCACGAGCCGATGGATCAGGTCCGGTCGTATTGACAATTCTGTGTGAGGAATCGAATGGGTCAGCCAGACAGAAAGCAAAAAAAAAAAAAAAAAAAGCTAAATACGAGCACGCGCTTGACACTTGCCATGTTTAGAAAAGTCAAAGAGAGGCGGGAGCGGTTCACCGTTGGGTAACCGCGCTGCCGGATCACGCAGCTCATCGAAAAACGGGTGACACAGCGCTTCGATGGCTGTCAGACGGTGCTGCGGATGATACTGGAGCATCTTGGAAATTAAATCAATCGCGGGTTCAGGCACACCCAGGAATATCTAAATAGATAAAAACCACATTCGTTCATTTTAGTCATGTCTCTTTCTCTCTCTCTTTCTCTCACACATTTTCTATTCCCCTTTGTTTTATTCCTTTTCCTTCCAACTTACCGATGATAGAGGATGCGGCTTAAGCTGCGGAAACCGGTGCTCAACGTAGCTGGCGTTCATAGCCGAGATCTCCTGCTTGCTTGGCGTGCCAAGGATCTTAATAATCTCCACCAGCTGATCAATGCCGCTGTCGCCTGGGAAAAAGGGCTGGCCCAACAGAAGCTCAGCCATCACGCACCCCGTGGACCAGACGTCGATGCTCAATGTGTAGTTGGTCGCACCAAAAATGAGTTCGGGCGCGCGGTAATAGCGTGAGCAAATGTAAGATACATTTGGTTCACCTGGTACAAGCACCTTGGCACTATGAACATTGGATCATACGGTCGATCCCCTTTTTAGTTTTTTTCCTTTTTCTGGTTCCGATGATGATCCTTTTGTTGTCTGTGTGTTTTGCTTTACCTGCCAAAGTCGCACATTTTGCAGATCCCCGACGTCGGGTCCAGCAGGACATTCTGGGGCTTGATATCACGATGACAAATGCCAAGCGAGTGAATATATGCCAAGGACCGCAGTATTTGATACATATACACACGGACGGACATGATAGGCATCGATTGCTTCAGCTTGGCATAATGACGGATGGCGCGGTACAGCGTGTCAGGCACGAATTCCATCACAAGGTTTAAGTAGACTTCGTCTTGCTATAAAACATTCTATCAGTACTTTTTTTTTCCTTTCTTACTCACTTCTTCCCACTGGTTCTGGTGTATTGTCTCCTGTGGGTTCCTTTATTCCTCCTTTTTTTTTACTTTACCTTGTTCTCGACTTGGTTATAAAAGTAGGATTTCAAACGACACACGTTGGGATGATCGACAATCCGCATAATTTGGAGTTCACGGTTCTATATAAAAATACAAAATAGAAAATATTAGCAAACCAGCCGAATACCAGAAGAAAAAATGGACCAAGAATAAGAGGGAGAGCGCTTAGGAGAATACACACACACCTTGAAACGTCTATCCTGCAAGACTTTCTTGATGGCAGCGTCCTCGTTCGTGTCGACGAGACGAGTTTGATAGACGACACCAAAAGAACCATTTCCGGTGATTTTCCGGTTCATGTATCCAATTTTAATCTGCTTGCCCGTACGTGCGTCCTTGGCTATGACTCGAACGATCTTGGGGCCATCAATGGGATGATTACTACTTGCTATAATGGTGTACGCGTCTGAGGATTAGATTTCTGGAGATGCACATAAAAGTAAAAATAAAGGGAGCGTTGCCCAAAAGAGGAGGCAATGATTGGAGATGGTAACATAATAGACTTGCCTGACATTCAAAGAGAAAAAAAAGGAAAAGAAGAAGAGAGTATAAAATGGAAGTTGGTGTTCACTGGGGATGAGTGGTTGTTGTCGCTTCGGGGTTGTGAGGACACACACTCTTGCCCACCCCCGATATCATTTTTGCTGTTGTGAACCAATTACAGCCCCGACTGAGTTGGATTGCTCCCCTTCGATCATGCTACTCTTGCCCCGTTATATCATAACGTCAATGTTCAGTTAATCGTGCATTCATCCTTCATTTCTTATCCTCGTATGCTTCTATGCTTGACGAAGCCAAATATGCTTACGAAAAACTGTCCTTGATGGATGTGCCTCGCTTCGCTCCTTGCTTCCTGTATCGAGATATCCCTGAAAGTATAAAAGATCGAATTGTGTAGAACCTTCCATCCTCCCCGCCCTCAGCTGAGCTCCTGTGCCCTCCCGGGCGCCGTCTTCTCATTGGGATGACGTGACACATAAATCAACAAAACTGTATACGTAATACAATAGGATCTTGCTCCCAGATCCTTGGTTTTCTGCCATGACGTGTGCAACCTTGGTGCCTCGCTCGTCCTTTTGTTTATCATATTGAGTCCATGTAACTTGAAGCAACAAACATTGGAGGCGCAACATGTAAAATGAGATGCCGAGTGTGTGTAGAGATCGGTAGACTGTTGCACTCCGGCGAAATTGCTGGTGCATGGCTTTGGGGGTCCATCACAGCTTTGAAAAGCATACTGTGATCCGTTTACTCTGATGGATGGGATAAGATCAGATTTGTGACTCAAAAGTTGGGTATAAGGTCTGGTGCCGATGAACGAAAGAGGGACCCGGACGGTTCGCTTCGGAAAGTCGACTAACACGGCAGAGCCAAGTGGCATGGTACCGATTGAGTGTAGCAGGACAGGACTGCGGCTGTGACCTGCTACTTCGCCATTGTCCCATATCAACCATGGCCTGGGAGATTCTGACCATGGCATGCTAGTCTTCGTCCACCGCGCCCGGTTCGCACTACCGCTGACAACGACTGGCAACAAGAGCACGGACAGACCTGCAACTGTCTTGCTTCAGTCTGGAGTTCTCGGTTCGCTACGCTGAAGCAACACGAGCCCGACGGACTAGGTGGAATTTCAAAAGGGTGCGCGACAAAATTCTACTTTAGTCCGGAGCATTCGATGGATATGAGCCTTGAAGACTCCCACCTCCACCCTTGCTATGGCTCAAGCGGCGCTGATCAAAGAATCACTAGCAGGTTTATAAGAGACATTGTATATGACTTTTCTGTTCAGTTCTCTCACTATATAATATGTCTGCAGCTTCCGCGAACAAGCAAAGGTGAGGACATTCTATACTCGTATACTACGCGCCAACACCGGCTTTACCACTCACAAAATTTATTTCGGGCAAGCACGAGAACTTTTGCGCACACTTACCCAACACCACGCCTTCATTCTTCTTGTGCGTGCTTGGATTAGTACATGAGCGCGCTCCAGCCAGTAACCAAGTGTGGCAGTCAGCCATACTTCAGATCTTTATATGTCGACCATAACGTCTAGGAGATGTCTTTCATAACAATATCAGCACGGAGCACCACCCAAAGCGGGTTGGTATGCCTGGCGCTCTTCCTGACAGATTGACAGAATGCGTGATCCAAGATTTGCAGAGTGAGCCATCCTGTTGGGACAGGCCCGCTACGTTTTGTCTTTACGATCCACGTCTGATAGATCCCGCCCATGCAAGAGGTGTCGTTTAGTCATAAGTATACCAGTATCATTATTCCTGCTGCTGAGATACATTCTCACTATATGGCTTAGATATCTGCTTGCAGCACTACAGGACATAGAAGCTGGATACCTTATCAACGCATTGTGCGCCTGTGTGACCATGAGCACTGAAGACAATAGTCGAAACCACCCGGCTGTACGAGGTCCACATCTGCCCCCAAATCACTCATTTCGATAAACACACATGATCATTATGTTTCGTATTGATATAAAAGGAAGATGGGGCGCAGTCTACATAGCGAGAACAGGACACGCTCTATCTGAATGACATTATATGAATGAGAGAGAGAGAGAGAGAGAGAGAGAGAGAGAGGAAGGGAGGTTTGGAAGAATGAAGGAGATGAGAGATATCTAGTCACTGCCATCCATGATGGCACGGTACTTCTTTTGGTCTTTGAGCATCTCGTGGAAGACACGGTAGCGGCGCTCGACCATCTGGATCTTCTCCTGTTCCTGGGTGGGTTCCACCACCTGGCCGGCGCGGCCGAGCTTGACCATGGTCTCCCACAAATCCTTGGAGAAGCCGGCAGCCTTGGCGCCCAGGAAGGCGGCGCCGATCACGACCGCGGCGTCGATACGCTCGGGCAGGATCACCTTGCAACGCGTGATATCGGCGTGGAGTCTGACAAAGATCGGGTTCTTGCACAGGCCTCCGGACAAGCAGATCGTGTCGATCTGGTGGCCCTTCTCGTTCAGCGCCTCGATGATGTGACGGGTCTGGCACGAGATGGCCTGGAGAGTGGCGAGGTAGCGCGTGGCGAGGTCGTCGATGCTATGGTCGAGGGAGACGCCAATGATCATGCCGCGCAGGGAGGGGTCGGCCAAGGGCGAGCGGTTGCCGTGGTAGTCGGGGTAGATGTGCATCTGGGTCGTGAGCTCCTCAAGGTGCTTGAAGCCGTGGCGGGCCTGTTTGTCGTTCAGGTGGCGGTTCAGATACTCGTAGATGCTCATGTTCTCGGCTTGGGCCAATCGGGTGGCCTCCTCAAAGGCAGGATGGGTCTTGAGCGTGTGGTCAATCAGCTGACCGGTCGAGGACTGGCCGCCCTCGGCGTGCCACATCCCAGGCACCATCACCGAGTAGTAGGGCCCCCACACGCCGGGCACAAACACGGCTTCGGGGGACATGGCGATATGGCAGCTCGACGTGCCGCACGCGATGGCAACGCGGTGCGTACCGTTGTTCAGGAGCGACGCCTTCAGGTCCCCCAGCATCTGCGCCCGCTGCTCTTCGGAGGACGGCGCGCCGAGGGTAGCGATCGCGCCTGCGTAGGCGTCAATCACGGCCGAGCCGACGGGGGTGTTGGGCCGCAGACCACCGAGCTCTTCCGCGGCTTGCGCCGTCAAACCGTTCCCCACAGGGTCACCCGCGGTCAGGACTTCCTGGCCACCCAGGCGGTCAAAGTTCTCTGGGATCAGACAGCCCAGGCCGATCGCCTCAAAGTAGGACTTGTCCCAGCCCTCGCCGACGCCGTTGGGCAGGAACGAGCACTTGCACGTGAGCGAGCACGTCGAACGCGCGAACGAGCCCGTGGCGCGGTACGTCAGAAAGTCAGGCAGGTCCATCAAGCTGCCGATCGCGTCCCATTTCTCCGCGGGCATGTTCTCCTTGAGCCACAGCGACTTGGGGATCTCCATCTCGGGGCTAATCGTCGAGCCGACGTACTTGAGCACGGGGTGCTGCGTCGCATTGATGCGCGCGGCCTGCTCGACCGCGCGGTGGTCGGCCCACAGAATCAGGTTGAACTCATTGTTGTTGAATCCACTGTCCTGATTGACGGAGGCCGGGCGGCCTTGTTTGTCCAGCACGACGAGCGAGCACGTGGCGTCGAAACCGACTCCTTGAATGTCGCGTCCGCTCACGCCGGCCTGCCGGATAGCCTCGGTGGACGACTTGCAGATCGCTCGCCAGATATCGTCCGTCGACTGCTCAAAGATCGTGTGGTTCGGGTGGTTCAGCTTGATGGGCTCCACGTCCTGCGAGAGCAACGCGCCCTTGTCGTCGATGATGCACGCACGGGCCGATCTGGGGTGGAGAGAAGCGCGGTAAGGGGCATGAATCGCTAGAACATGGTGGCAGACTTACCCAGTGCCGACGTCGATACCGAGAAAGTATTGGGGCATTTCTTTGTTGTTAGAAAAGCAAGAGAAAGATGCAGAAAAATGGAGAACGGGATACGCGTGCTGTGGTTGAACTTTTTTACATCATGCGTCCTTTGGCGTGCGGGGGGTGCGGAATGCCGTTCGGCCCTAACTGTGTTTGAAATCCTGAATGAACTTTTCCGAGTGACGACACGCCTACACAAAATAGCAATAACAATAATGTAAAGAAAAACACGCAACGCAGGAGAAACACCCCCCTTTCTTCACTGGTACCTGTAAACAAAATCGCACTTTTTTTGCCACTGAGAAAGGGTAGAAATGAGACGCTATTCAACCACATTCTTATTGCTTGACAACATGGAATAATGGAAAAGTTTATTTGTGGATCCCCAGATTCCTTTTTTTTGTCTACCACCATGAGCCCGGGGGCCCGGCGAGGGGGGGGGGGAAAGAGGAAATCTCATCTCAAGCATGATGCGATCTTCCTTTGTTATCCCTATCTTGTCTGACCGAGATGTGAAAAAATGATAGTTCAATGTCTACTGGATTCGATAGAAATCCAGTCAACCCCCGCAGCATGGTTTCGAAATAAAATCATAAATTGGGCCCGTCTACTGTATGATGTTTATCTCGGCTGACATGAAATCAAGGCCTGGCTGCTGTCTTTGTTTGTTCCATAAAAGGCAATATCTCCTAGCGACGATACCAAACCAGGTTAGCACGTCCACATGTCTCCCGCTGTACCGGTCGCCCGTGGCATCGTTCGGGAAAGCAGCATAAAATAGCTCTCAAAGATACAAGCATCATGGATTATGCGATAGTTTGCCTTTCAAAACCCGAGATGTGTGTGTAATGTATATATGTGTGTGTATATGTAGGTACCGTTTGGCTCAGCCAAAAGGCATGAATGTGTGTATCTTTTTTTCATTGTGTGTGTGTGTCTATGCGTTAGGCAGAAGGGCCTGCACCCGCCTTGACCATCTTCTTGTCGTGGCCCTTTTTGCGATTATGGTTCGCGAAGCGTGCCTTGTTCTTGTCCTTGTAAGCCCGGTCCTTTTCTTCGGACCGCGGCTTGGGCGGTGCTTTCCGGTTACTACCCTTCTTCTTGTCTGTCTGCTTATTGCTCGAGCTATCGGCAGAAGAGTTGTCCAAGGCAGGTTGTGATCCGTCAAAATGCATAAGTTTTTCAATGACTTTGTCTCTCCGGGGCTATTTCAAAAAGAAAATGAGTTTCTATTGCGTAACATAGGTGGCCCTTTCTTGGTACGTACGTCTCGGGTGGCCCAGCCCTCAATCTGCTCATCCGACAAACCGGTCTTCTTGCGCAGCTCCACACGCGCCTTGGACTGCCGTGCCGTCCGATTCCGTGCAAATGCGTCTGGGTCCGACACGTATAGCCGTGCGAGCTCCATCTGCTGGCTCTCCTCGGCCTTTTTCGCCTCGGTATCTTCCAGCAACTGCTGTTGGCGGCGCTGATTCACCTTTTCGACCGCGGCATCGTCCTCCTCCGCTACATCGTCCATGTCCACGCGACCCGAGACTTCGTTGATATCGTCGTACGTGTCGTCGTACTCGTCCTCGTACATGTTGTAGATCCGCTCCAGCATGTGGGTCTTTTCCGCTTGCACAAAGCTCTTGTCGTCCAGCAGGGTCTGTGTCGTGCCATGGCTGCGTTTTTCGAAAATGGGGGTGTGAGATCGCCGTTCGGAATGACCGTACCTGCATATTTTTTTTTCTCTGCCTTGTGTCACTTACTTTTTCTTGCCCATGTGCATCTTGGTGGCATCCACTGAGGATGGCTTGCGCGAGAGCAGATCAAACTCATCGTTGTCAAAGATATTGCGTCGACTGGCCAGGAGACCTTCTTCTGGCTTTTTCCTGCGCCAACCAAAGGGAGAAAGAAAGAGAACAGACACCGTAAGTAACCGTACACACACACACACACATTACATTCTGCACGCGTCTTACCGTGGCATGGCTCTATCCAGATCGGCCACGGACGGCGGCAGATTCTCGTCGAGGAGCTGCATGATGACCGCTTCTGCATTGTCACCATTGACGACCAGGCAGGCCTCGACAAAACCTTCGCCCAGATCGGGGAACATGTCACGCACTTGGGCGATCTTGCCTGTCCGGTCCAATGTATCCTATTTTGAAATGAGGTTGAGACCTGTGTGACTCCTGCCTATCCACCCCATCATCCTCACCCCCCGACTCCATTCGGGTCCATTCTTACCGAGACCAGTGCTGCTGCTTCGTGTGATGCCGTCTGCTGCTGCTCTTCCATTTTCTTCTTCTTCTTTTGGGCCTTTGTGGGTCGTTTCCGGCCTTTCAGCGCGACGTCCGGGTTGGCGAGGGTCATGTCGCGGACCTGTTCGAGCGAGAGTTTCCAGAAATCGATCTCTGCCATGTCGCCCTGGTAGACGCTCTGGTGGATCGTGTCGAGCTCGGAGCTGAGGCCGTACTCGGCCTCGAGGTCCATGATGAGCGGCGCATTGGCCCAGGCCTGGCGTTTCTCGGTGATATCGCCCGCCTCGATCCAGGCGAGCAGTTTCTCGGAAAAGGGCTCGATGCAGGCGGTGTCGCGCTGGCGCAGCGGGGCGAGGACATGGCGCTGGATCAGCTGGTATAGACTGGCGACCATGGCGCGCTTGGTGACGAGGTCGGGCGCAGCGCCGTAGTTCTGGATCAGCCACTGCTCGATGGCGGTGTCGTCGTCGGCGGGTGTCGTTTGGTGCGCCGTGGCGGAGAGGAGGGCGTTGAGGAGGCGGGCTGTGACGGGCGCGGGCGGCTGGTCGAGCAGGGTCTGGAGCGTGGTGTGCGTTGGCGGCTGCAGCGCGTCAAAGACAGAGCGCACTGCGGCCGGGTTGGTTGCGCCGTAGACGAGTGCAAAGGTGTAGAGCAGCGCGGGCTGCAGCAGGCCCTGGTCGCGCGATCCCGCGTTGCACACGACGCCGATGCGGCCATACACGTAAAACACATGCTTCAGCAGGTCGGAGGGGGCGGCGTGCCCGTCCAGGTGGGTGTTCAGCACGGCCTGGACAAAGCCGCACAGGCTGGCATTGTCTGCGACTTGGGCCTTGAAGTCGAAATCGGGCAAGTCGAGTAACGTGTTGAGCTGCACCAACCACGATTGGAGCGCAATCGCGTACAGATCGCGGCTCACTGCGTCGTGGTCCGGCGCAAGGTAGGGTATGAAATCGAGCATGCTGAAGGGATGGTTGTTTGTTGTCGAAGAAGGGCGGTTTCTATTATGACTCTACAGTAGTTGTGCTATATAAAGATATGAAAATGCTGCGGCAATAGACCGCCCGCAAAAAGGACATGCAACGCTTTTTTCGGGGCCTGCTGCGACAGTTGCGGCCCAAATCCCGCCCTCGTTTTGCTCTGTAACAGATGACAGACGGTAGACGCACTGTATCACACAATGAGCATGCTATCAATTGAACGTGTATGTTTCGAAATATATATATATATATATATTGTATGTATGTATGGATCGACAGACAGACGGATCGACAAAGAGAATAAAAACTATACAGGAAGATGCAGATGATTATGTGCGGACAAGCAAACTACGTAGGCCAAAGAGGGCTCGGCGCGGGCCCGAGGACAAGACGCCGAGGATCAAGACGACGATCGAGGTTTCACCACACAGATATACGCGGGTATCGTCTGCCTGCCCAAACGCGTCTTGCACGGCCTTGAACCCTTGGCTCTGCTCGTACGGATCACGGCTCGCGTCGGTCAGCGGGCCAAAGAAGTCTTGCAGGCTCTGCGTCTTGCACGGCGTGGTGTCCTGGACCCACTCGCGAGGCAGATCCGCACACGCAGGTGGCCATGCCTTGCTGGCGTCCCAGTCTGCCGAGATCCACTCCAAGGCGGCATCGGTCTCGGACACCAGCACGAGATCTTGTACGTGCTGCGTCAGGGTGTGCTGGAGCGCGTCGAGTTCGGGAAACGAGGTGGCCAGCGAGAGATTCCCTTGGGGCAAGGCGGGGTCCTGCAGCGTATTCGCCTGTGCAGGTGGGTTGATGCTCGGATTGTTGAGCATGCGTGCGTAGCTGTCGTCACTCATTAGGATGGAAATGGCACTGGTATGGTAGCAATACGTATAAGTGATACAGCGGGCAGTGTAAGGGAGTATAAGTATGAGTATGGGTTTCAACAGCAGCAACTCAGTCAATGCAATCCGCGAACGGGAGCACCAGCTTCTGACCCTCCTGTCACACCCGAATGCCGACGTCATGCAACTCCACTCCACACCTCAATAGTCCCAGCTTTTTACTTCCAGATTTCTTCCTGTTCCCATGCATTGCCCAGCAGGTTCCATACGTATCCTTACGCACCATCTAATATGCCCATGACTATCTTTCTAGTTTTCTTCTGCTTATAGATACACCAGTGTCACTCGGGATCAACTTTAAAAATAATGCGTGTCACCATAGGAACACTATCATAAACAGAAAGTATTCTAGCCTCTTCATTGGACACATAACATTGGACTTCGTTCCTCAGAATAGAGCATTCATCTATTATCCGTGTACTTGGTCTGCCTCGAAATGGAGAGAAACATAGCCAGTCATCCCAAATGAAACAAGTGAAAAAAAAATGGAAGAGGGCCACTGCAAAAGCGAGAGTTCCAAACAAACGAAAATGAAAGAAACTGTCAAAGCAGCCTAAAAGTCCGACACCGGAATGAGTGGAGGGCAAATTGAGTCAAAAGGTTTTTTTTTTTTTTTTTTCAACCTGTTTACACATTTACAAAAAGTCAATGTCCACGTCCACGGCGGCTCAGAAGCACTTTCCTCAGTTTGAGCCTGTTCAGACCAAGGCACCTCGCCTCCGATCCACCGACTCTCGATCTTACGTTCACTTCGTCGCTGGAGGGTAAGTCACGCCTCTGCTCTTATTCAGCCATGACAGGGCACACTCATTGAGCGATCTCACACACAGTGTTGGTGGCCTGGCCGGTGCTGTCTGCACTTCCCCTCTCGACGTAGTCAAGACTCGATTGCAGGTATATACCAACAGGATTCGCTGAACTTGTATGTGTGTGTGTGTCTCTGACCCCTTTCTCTCTATGACAGTCGACGTTCTATCAACAGGCCAAAGCGCAGCTGCCTGCCACCACTCGGACAAGACATCTTTTAGGTCATTTTGCGGATACAGGAAGACTCTTGATGTAAGCGCAATGGAGGCAAAAAAAAAAAGGAAGAAAAAAAAAAGATAGGCTCTTTGTACTGACTCTCCATTTCCTTTGTTAGCCGTATTAAGCAAGTAGAGGGTGTGCGGGGATATTTCAAGGGCCTTGGACCTAACCTGGTTGGTGTGATACCCGCAAGGTAAAGAAAGAAAGGAAAAGAAGCATCTGGACAACAACTGATGGCTCACACCGATGCTACTTTTCATTAGATCCATTAATTTCTACACCTACGGTAATGGCAAAAAGCTCTACACAGAACTTAACGGTGGTCGGGAGACCCCCATGGTTCACTTGATATCGGCTGCTACAGCAGGTAAGAGAAAGAAAACTGCATATATATATATGTATATACACTGGAAGCGATGGACGTATCTATTCACACTCTTTCACACAGGTATCGTCACATCCACAGCCACCAACCCGATTTGGGTAGTCAAGACGCGTCTTCAGCTGCAGGGGCAAGGAACGCGACGGTATACCAACAGTTTGGACTGCACGATGCATATATTGCGTGAAGAAGGCATCCGCGGCCTCTACAAGGGCATGAGCGCTTCCTATCTGGGTGTGGCCGAAGGAACGATTCAGTGGGTGACGTACGAGCACCTGAAACGCCGGTGGGCACATCAGGACAAGGAAACACTCGACAAAACCTGGACGGTCGGTGGCAAGAGCTGGCAGGGCTGGCTCGGTAACATTGGCGCAGCCGCCTCTGCTAAACTGGTTGCGGCCTGCATCACCTACCCGCACGAAGTTATCCGGACCCGCCTGCGACAGCCTGCCGAGAATGGCGTGCACAAGTACACAGGTCTCTGGCAGTGCCTGCGCTTGGTCGCCAAGGAGGAAGGCATGGCGGCCTTGTACGGCGGTATGACCGCCCATCTCATGCGGGTTGTCCCCAACGCAGCCATCATGTTCTTCTGCTACGAAGCTATCATTTTCAGCTTTGGGGATAAAGCGTTAGAACAGCAACAGCAGTCCTAAGACGAGTAGACAGCACACACTCGCAGGCACACACATACATAACCCACGCACACTGGCTTGCTTTCTATTTCAACACACCCCTCTCTCATTCCATCCATTCTACTACTATCTTTTTTTGTCTCATCCTACCTCACCTAAACAACTTCCGATTTCATCCTCATCGTATATATACATACACATCCCCACTCCGTCTCCTACAGCGGATGCTCTCGTCCTTTTCCTTCACATATCTCTCCCTTCCCGTTTTAGCTTGCTTTGTTCTTTTTGTCTTGATTTTTCATCTAATACACCATCATTCATTTATTTTCCACAAGCATCATGAATGGTCATACCTCGTATTGTTTTTTGTGGTGTTGGGTTGTTTCTGCTGCAAGTCTGTCTTTTGAATGTGGGACCCAATCAGGCGTTGAATGTGGGATTTTGACGGCATTGAATCAAATCGGGGAGAAATGGTCTGTGTTAAATTCCCCCTGTGTGTGTGTCTCTCCGGCCCTTTTGCAACCTTATCTTTTCCTTCCTTCGTTATAGAATGTCACCATCCCCTCTGTCTTCTTCGCAATCAGGTCCTCCGCGTGATCCTTCTTTTCCGTCGGCTCCACCCAAAGCCGCTGCTCCTCCGCCTCCTCCCAAAGCATCGGCTCCACCCAAAGCATCCGACTTTAGAACTGCCACCATCGAGAACCACTGGGTATGTCCCCCCATCCCTTTCCATTATTGCTGTTATTCATCGCTCATCGCCCATCGTTCTATTTATATTCCTTTCGACCAGAATGATCCCCCAAAGACAGTACGTCCTTCGGATGCGCTTGCACTTTCTTGATTTCTTACCATCGACGGTAGATCTTTCGGAAGCCCAATGAGGAAGAGCAGGAGGCCTTTGATAAGGAAGCCCTGACGGCTTCCTTGACGACACTGTTGGATGACTGCCGCTCTAGCTTCACTGTATGTCAGCATAACCATTCTACATTGCATTTCGTTTTAATTCTTCTCGCTGGATTTTAGGAGGGCTCCAACAAACGGATATTTGACGATACTGAACAACGCGTCCAGCGCATGGAGAAGGAGATACAGCAGGAGCAAATTCCTGCGCATGTCTTGTGGTCCTTGAGCGAATTCGTCCAAGGTAAAGCAATCTTTTGGCCTCTGTGTGTAACCTCAACCCTAAAAAAAATATGTGTGTGTAGCCCTCCAAAAGAAACAATGGGATCAAGCCTCCACCGTCCATACGCGGCTCATGACGACCGAATACGACAAGCATGGCGCCTGGCTCATTGGTCTTAAGCGTCTCATTGATCTCGCCCAGAAAGCATCCTCTGCCTAGAATATATACAATTTTTCTTTATTTAAATCGATATTAATACATTTCACTTGACAGCGCTTCTCTATTCCTTTTTGTTCTTGGTTATACACATGCTATTGATATACAAACTTGCTGCATCGCATACCCACATCAAACGATTGGGCGTAAGACAAACTGACCGGGTTGATTAATCCAGATCCTTTCCGTATAAAGCGACCCAAAAGCAAACAGATAATGAAAAAAAAAAAAAAGGGACACCCAGATACCGGGATTCAGCTGCTTGCATAAGTCAAGATAGGGTGACCATGTTTGGCTTCATGTATGCAAGTGGGAGCGCCCTACCGCAGTGTTTTGGTGTCTCTGAAGAAGTCAAAACAACACTGCATGCTTCCCGCCTTTTTTTTCCTTCTGTTTTGCTATAGAGAGCGCGGAGCAGCCGATCCATCCTCCGCGCCACCGGTCCGTCAAGAGGCAGACCCCGCGTTGCTGTCAATTGAAAAAGGGAAATCCGGCGCAGAAAAAAAGTTTTTTTTTTCTTTTTCTTTTTTTTCTGGCAAGCTTGCCCACTTGCCCCGCCCACCCCATACATATACATACATACAGGCATAACCACCCATAACCTTCTATACCGTCATGTCCAAATTGCACATTAGGTAAGCAAACCCCCGAGATCGCCATTCGGCGGGAAGGGGTGTGTGATCGCCTGCGCACCTCTTTATTATTATTATGTTCGGGGTGACTGACAACTATAAATAATTCAAAAAGCTACAACCAAATCCACGAGTCGGTCCGCAACGCTGTCGAGCGTTATCGCATCAATGATGACTTCCAGCCCGACCTGATGATTACGATCACCGGCGGTGGTCTTGTCCCGAGCCGCATCCTGCGTACCTTCTTGCACAAGCGCAACAACCGCAACGTGCCTATTCAGGCCATCGGCCTGTCCCTCTACGAGGAGCTCGAGATTGCCGAGGCCCAGGGCCTCCCGACCGAGGGCGAGCACGCGCCTCAGGTCACCAAGACCCAGTGGCTCAACTTTGACCAGTCCGAGGTGTCCCTGCTCGGCCGCCGCATCCTGCTCGTGGATGAGGTCGACGACACCCGCCAGACCCTCGTGTTTGCCGTCCAGGAGATCCTCAAGGACATTGCGAACGAGGAAAAGAAGCGCGGCATGCAGCCCGGCGAGAGCAACACCAAGCTCGGCGTCTTTGTCCTCCACAACAAGCTCAAGCCCAAGAAGCGCGAGCTGCCCGACCACATAATGGCCAACTATTTCGCCGCGGTCGAGATGCCCGATCAGTGGCTTGTCTATCCTTGGGACGCCGTCGACATTGAGGACCATACCGCCAAAGCGGACTCGAACGCCCCCGTCGCTGCTTGCTAAATAACCCATCACTCATCCATTTTGTTGTCCTTCATGCTGCATTATTCCCTTCGGCATCATTTTTCTATCTTCTTCTTGCATCTTTATCTTTTTCTCTCTCTCTTTTTCTTTTCTCTTCTCATATAATAAGTTTTCTTACATATAGACGTCCCCGCACACAATAACAATTACTACTTCGTCCAACATTGTACAAATACAAAATTTAAAGGATCCATCTCACTTCTCAGGAGAGTGCGCCACGGGCGAGCATCTTGGCAAACTCGTCATAGTCGACGCCGCCATCGCCATTGATATCCGCTTCACGGATCATCCTTTCCAGGTCTTCAAACGAGAGAACCTCACCTGGAAAAGAGAGAGAGATACACATAAATAGGAATGGGATGCATGAATAAGTGCAACTTGGGAAAGCGTGTCTTGTGTGTGCATCCACTTACCAACAGATTGCATCACATCGCGTAGTTCTGTGACAGAGATCCGGCCGTTCTCGTCCCGGTCGAACAGGCGAAACGCCTCGTGTGCGTCGTGCTGGATGTTCACCTTCCTTTTGAGGAGTTGCTTCTCCAAATGAGTGCGCCCGTCCATGATACCCCGTCATGCTACCATGTGTGTGTGTATGTGTGTGCCCTCTTTTTATTTTTTCTTACCTGGCCATCATGGCAAGAAACTCTTCAAAATCAATCGTGCCCGAGCCGTCGCTGTCGGCGTCGGCAATCATGTCCTTTAGCTCGGACTCGGTCGCGTTCATATGGAGTGACTGCATCATATCGCCCAGTTCTGCGGCGTCAATAAAGCCGTTGCCGTCCTATATGGAGAAGATATATGTGGGAGCAGAAAAGAAGTTATAAAAAGAAATAATAAGGCAGACAGAATAAATAGTCAGGGACATATGCAAAGAGAAAGAGAGTGAGAGGAAGAGTGAATGCAGCTTAGGGTTCCGACGTCAAGACACAATGGATGCATATGTATGTACGGTCGATCGTCTTTGTTGGTTGAGCCCTATAGAGTTACCTTATCAAACACTTTGAACGTCTCTTTGAATTCCGCCACTTGCTGTAAAGTAAAGCGATCCGACATGATTCTGAGACGTATTTCCTGGGTGGGAAAGAGGGAACAAAGGGTGTGGGAAGACAAAAAGAGGAAATTAAAAGGAAGTGAGACAAGACAGACAGACAGACAGACAGAGAGGGAGAGAGATTCTGAAACGCCATGGAAGAAGGGGAGTAAATAACCTCATAATTGGATGTTTACGTCCACAGCCAAGCCGTTTCGTACCTGAATCGAACAATTTCTCTAAAAAAACAGTTTTGCATGTATAGCGTGTTTTTTATTACAACATCTGTTTGTGATGATGGTTTGAGGGGCCTAAAAAATGAAACTATCTAAACGGTGGGAAGCTTTGTTCATAAGATGAAAGAAAAAATCAGCTGGTTATATGTACATCCAAATTCATAAATAACGAAAAAAGAGTTGCGTGCGAGAAATAAAAGATAAGAAAAATGAACAAACGAGAGACAACTAAAAGAGAAAAGAAGCAGAAAAGATGGGAGGCTTTCATAAGCAAAAAAGACCAATGAAAAAGGTGTAAAAAAGAGAAGGAAAGAGAGAATATGAGTAAGTGGAAGAATGTGTGAGACAGTGAGACAGTGAGACAGAGAGACAGAAAGAGAAAGAGAGAGAGAGAGAATGGCAATGTCCCACTCTACCTCTATTCGTCGTCGGACCCGCATGAGGACGAAGCGGGTGAGGTGAGATGCTGTTGCTGGAATCCAGCGAAAGGATCGAGGTTGCTCAAAAAGGAGTTTCCTGGATGCACCAGACAGCCCGGGCAAGTGCAGGTCGAGCCGCAGCTGCAGGTTACCACACGCGTCATTGTGTGCTGCTGTTGTTGAGACGGCTGCTGCAGCAGTGGGTTCCCATGACACTGTTGTTTCACGAGAGGTGTGATTGTAATGACGACGGATTCTGTCACGTCGTCGTCTGTCTGCGGTTGGCACACGTGTTGCTGGTGATGACTGCAACATACCGCCCGGTCCGAGTACATGGGGAGCGGATGGGGTTGGATGGTGTGCTGCTGTTGCTGCCGCTGCTGCTGCTGATGATGGTGTTGTTGGTGTTGCTGCTGCTGCTGCTGATGGTGATGATATGCTGCCGCAAGCAAAGGATCCGTGGACGAGGACGACGATGGCAAGGGGACAGAGGTCACAGTCGCCTGATGTTGCTGCTGCTGTTGTTGTTGTTGCTGTTGATGCTGCTGGATCTTGCTGCTCAACAGATTCGACAGCAGTGCAGCGAGCTCGTCCGGATTACACATGGCTAGCTCGCGCATGATGGCCTCGGTCTGCGGCATGTTAGAGTGCGTCGGTCCGTGCGTAGGCAGATCAACAGAGGGCGGCGAGGGCGAGGGCGACTTGATCACGGCCTCGGTCAGGTCATGGTCCATCTGGGCCAGTGCCGCGTCCAGATCGAGCGGGACATCCAACGAGGCGAACTCAGGCAACAGGCTTGTGGAGGAGGAAGAGGACGAGACGGGCGGCGAAAACGCGGCGACGGCTGCGGCCACAGCTGCCTGCTGCTGCTGTTGTTGTTGTTGCTGCTGTTGCTGCGTCGTGGAGGTACTAGTGCTGGTCGGCACGGTGGTCGGGACCATATGCGAACGCGAACTACCCTTACTCGAATGGTAGCGGGAGCCGAGCTCGAGAGACGTCGACGAGGACGGGACGACCGCGGTGCGCTGGTGGAACTCGGGCGAGAGCGGGCTAAAGAAGCGCGTGGGCTTGCTCAGCGAGCCCGAGCTGCGGCGAGGCGAGGACGAGGACTTGGGAGACGCGACAGGCATGGATGGCTTGTGAAAGACGAAGCCGAGATTGACGTCCTGGTTGGGCAGCGTCGTATGGCTTGGCTGCGGGCTGATCCAGGCCCACGAGAAAGGAGCGTCCTGCTGCATGGGAGACGCCCGGTAACAACCAGCGTGATCCGCTGTGGGCGAACCGCCGCAGGATGAACACGCCGAAGGGATACCTGGAGGAGTGGTGGGCATGCTCGTGGACGATGTACTGGGTGGCATGGCGGGTGGGTCAGGCACATGCTGGTTGTATACCGTGACAGCTGGACTTGTCGTGGTGGTCGTCTGGCTCGCGGACAGACTACTAGTGCTATGATTGCTGCTGCTGCTTGTCCGTGACGAAGGGGAGGGTTCGGCTGGTCAAGACGAACGAGTGTGAGTCACGATACTCCCATGCCTACCCTTCTCGTCTTCCTTACCTTTGCGCTCGCTGCAGACGCATTTGACGTGTACCTGCTTGGTCTTGCGGAGATCTCTGCAAAAAGCGCACTGCGTCACAGGCCGCCCCTTTCTCCGAATCTCAAACAGTGGACGCTCAACATGGTTGCAGTGGGACGACCGATGGCCCTGTTACGGCACACACATGAAAATGATCAGCTCATGGTCGCACAAATTAGTGCTTTCAATACCTTAATACAGCTGTTGCACGCAAATTTGATGCCGTTGATCATAGGCATAGTTGATATGATGATGATTGAATATAGCGTCGTATAATATAAAAAGTGTCACACTTCTATATTGACACATCAGCTTATGGTTCTCAAGGCGATCAACTTACATGTTGGTATAAAAATTAATAAAAGAGATAAGCAATACGTAGACGAATTTATATGGGATGTGTGTGTGTTGGTGATGGGAAAGGAGGGCAAGCAAAAGACGCTCACAGAGCTTCTCAGCGTCACTGCCGAAAACTACAGAGAGTTTGATAACAGAATGCTGTTGCTTTTACTACTGTTTCGAATAGGACGACTGGACTGGTAGGTGGGAGAAATCTTCATCAGCAATGCTGGGCCAAATTATATGCGAGTTCGTTGGGATGCAGAAAAAAAAAAATAAAGTGATGCGGGTGGTCCGACAAATAATTAGAGAAGAAAAAAAGAGAGATAAAATGGAGAAATCAGGAAGGGTCGACAGTGCGGCCTTGTGAGGGGTAGAGAGGAAAGCGGGAGGAAGAGAAGAAGAGGAAAAAAAGAGAAGGGAAGACGAAAAAAATGGGGCAGGTTATTTAATGGGTGAACGAAAAGGTCCCCTTTTTCCAAGAGGTAGAGCAGCAGTCATCCTCAGCAGTCCACCGCGCCAGAGACACAGTGTGTGTGTGTGCGTCTGATTTACACAGAAGCAGTTTGTTGTGTGTACATTAGCTCATTGTGGCTAGGGTGCGTCAGGAAATATTCGCTCACCGTTTTTGAAGGGACTCAATGGCGAATTCGCCTCATACTGCGGAACAACAATTTACAGGGCTCCCATTCGCCCGGCTCGCCTTCATGGTGCAACACACCATTCAAAAAACTTTTTTTATACAAATGTCACATCACACATATCACGCTCCCCTTCACAAATCCGTCGATGACAACAACAGTCCCTTTTTTTTCATGTGCCGTATGCCAGTGTGTGTGTCCAACGCCCAATCCAGCCTATCATCCTCCCTCCGTTCGTCCGGTCCGACAATTCGGTGATGTAAAGCCACTCTCGTACACGCGCAATGCACGCCCCAGGAACACAGAGGAGGCAACGCCAAGAAAAAATGCCTCTCTCTGTCTGTCTCAGTCGGCAGTTGCTGTCGCTCACACAATATATACACGCATATACACATTAGCACCTACTCCGATTTTTTTTTTTTCAAATCTGCCACATTTTCTATTATTTACGCGCCCGCTGCTGATCGACATGTGCTCTTGCAACAAAAAAAAGAAAAAAAAGAGTGACAGTCTACAACACACCACCTTGTGTATAACTACCAGCTTTCTTCTTCTTATCGCCCATCACAGTAGACTGTAAGAGTCTTTGTGGCTCAATCGCCGGTGAGAAAGACGAGCATCATGTATCCTTGTTATTATTATTTTTGTGTGTGTATGTGTATGTGCGCGGGATATGATAGATGAGTTTGGATAGCCACTTGATTTATCTCATGCATCCATTGGACCCGTTTCTGTCTGTATGACAGTGGCGCGCGCCCTTCTTTTTTGTGGCATTTGAGCAATTAAGTGAACCTTATTCTTACGACACGCCCATCCCTATACATGGCAGCAGTGTGCGCGCTGAGATATTCCACTATTCAGAATCTTATCCTCCCATCGCGAGTACTACTGTACGTGTGTATGTGTGGCGAGGAAAAAAAAAACTTTAAAGTGGTTCCTTCCCCGGAGTTGTCAAGCGGGAACTTTCTATTTTTCTCTCTTCTAGCCTAGCCAGCTCTTTCCCTGTACTAAGGTACAGTACGTTGTGCATCAATAACTCGATCCGGAATCAGATTGAATTTTTGCTGACGCGAACCTGAAAAAAAAAAAAATTGGGAGAAACTCGCGGAAAAAAATAAAGAAGCTTCCTAAAAAACGAATGGATCTTCCGTATATCTATTTAGTCTGTCTCGGCGCGGCGCGCTCAACGAAGCTCATATGCATTATTGCATTCAGTTGACACATGTCATATTTATTAGGCTATCTGTATGTCGGCCAGCTGTACCTCTCTCCTCCGCTTCACGCAACTTTACTATTTCCAAGAAAGATAAAGGATGTCACGATAGAAATACCAACTTTATGATCCAATGTTCAGGACAGTTTTCTTCCTTCCCTAGTTTCTCTATCTGACACGAGAAAGAAGACGAGAAGACAGCCGTATGGACAAGGCAAGGCGATAAAGAAAAAGTGATGACAGCGAGAAACAGCCCGAGGCACGAGTTCTGGATTGATTAGGTAAGTCAGAAGGTGCGCATAGGGCAAATTGAACGGGTTCAAATAAGGACTAAATTTTCTTTCTTTCTGTGTGTGTGTGTGTGGGAGATCAATCATAAAAAATTGATTTACCATTTTCCGCGTCCGCGGCTTGTGTTCTACACGGGAAACTTCCATGTGCCTCGGAGCCATCGTTTTCTCGACAGACATAGTAGACTGAGAGAAAGGCAGAGCCCTTTTTGCGGGTGGGTGGAGCAAGGGAAAAAGAAAAACCAGCCCAAAATTTTTGCCTGTCGGTCTTTTCGCACGACCCACCCACCGTCCAGCGCGGTCCTGTCTGACTCCATGCTCATCACTCTATTTTTCACTTTTACCTTCACTTTCACTATATTCTTCCTTGCATGCGCGTGATCCTTGTGTTGCTCGCTCCATCTTGTAGTTGATAGAGACGTTTCTTAAAAGGGAAACGCATAAATTCGCGGACAAAATCAGATTCCTTTACCTCCATATAGTTTGAGTACGGTTGTATAGTATTAGGTTTGCCACACACACACACACAGCCCAACCACACATCGTGTTCTAAATTATCAATTTATACACACAACATGAAGATGTCATTGCATATGCTTATTTCCTTTTTTTACTATGAGGGGTTTTTCCCTTTGGCGCGATCGCATCTCTATCGGCTATTTCCGCTTTTACACACAAACAGGAACCTGGCGCATTGTCAGCATTTTGTTTTTGTCTTTTTTTTTCAGTAGCGTGTTCTCTGTCTTCTCCCTGTGTTCTTTATTCGTGGAGCACTTGTTGCATCGTTTATCTTGTCCTAGTACTACATCTGTCTCAGGCGATAACAATAACAGCAAAAGTGTCTATCACAAATTGTTATGGCAACAATTGTCTTTTGACGGAAGACAATAAGATGCAAAGAGACAACAGGTAGGCTTTCTACTCCTTTCCTTTTTCTCCTTTGGTAAAAGCTCCAAGGTAGAATATATACATAGTAAAGCAACAGGAACCTTAATTCTTATTATATTCTGTGTTTATGCTGTCACAATGCCCGGATTCAACCTAGTATAGCAGCAGGTGACATCCTAAAAATGCTTGTCTCATGGTCGAGATGTCAACCACCGTTGTTTCTCTAAACTAGGTGAACTCAAGTGTTTTACGCTCAAGCTACATAGGTCAGTTCACAGATGGGGCGCTCTGACTTGGCATATGATACGTACATACGTGTCACATGATATAACGGTCGTACGTTTCGGCTAAAGCAAATGACGATATTAAATGTACACATCCATAAACAATGACGCTGGCATTATTGTCAAACACGTCCTACTCTTCTATGCTGCGGTACTACTGAGTAAGAATGCGTGGATGGATGAGGATACAAGTGGGCTACCACAGACCAGAGAACCCCGAGAAATCTCAAGCAACGCTGCCTTAAAGATCGAAAATTGCTTGGTTAGGTTTTTTTTCCTTCGGGCGATTCTTGGAAAGAAAGCGGGGATCGGTCATACAAAAAAAAGTTCAAAGCTTCTTTATCACTCCCAATTCATGTTATGCAACTGGAGCACGTTCAGTCCCAGATTGCCGACCTGTATGCTCTGGCACAATTCGCCGCGGCCGTCGTAGGCCTGCTGACGATTCTGATTCCTGTGCTGCGACACCTCGGCTGCTTTGAAACGCTCACCAAGCTGGCCGACACACTGGCCATACCGCATCATGTGCCTTTGTGGGTCCATCGGCTTGCCAGCGTGCTGTGTGATCCGATGCAGCTCTTTGAACCGGCCATGGCCATGGCCGAGCACGTCTGCCTCGATCCGCCGCAACCGGAGGCCGTTCTCGTTCCGGGCCTCGTCAATACGGGCAATTCATGCTTCCTTAACTCTGTACTGCAGGTAGTCTAGGGAGTTCTCCTTATTCTCGTTACCTTACCAACGGTCACCAGTGGAACTCAACTTGATGTAATTTAGTCTCTTTCCTCACTCCCTTCACTGCATGCGTACCTTCAACAAAACCGAGGCGATGCGGACGATTTGCCCTTGACGCATGCGCTGCACAATACCATCCGGCTATTGGCTAAACCGCTTCAACGTCGCTCCTCCTTTCGTCCATATGCGATCGTTCGTGCTATGGATGGTCACCGCCGAGTCGTGAATCGAGAACAGCAGGACGCCCAGGAACTTTTCCAGTTGATCGCAGGCCGATTGGACCAGGAGCACACCACCCATGCCCAACGGTCACCCAAGGACGGGATGGCCCTTCTCACGGACGGCATGCCCGTAGTATCCAGGATACGTCCAGCTGTGTCCCATCCCACCCTCCCAGATACACCTCTGACGGGACTTCTCGCCAGCCGGCTTTCTTGTATGGAATGCAACTATACTGTAAGTAGGCTTATCCCGGATGTTTGTGCACTCAACTCATCCTCTTCTTTTTATTTTTTGATTTTACTAGGAGGCCATCCGTCATTTCTCCTTCAACAATATTCAGCTCAATCTCCCTAACACTGTAAGTCAAGCGTTCTACGAGACGGGATATTTGTGTGCTTATAGTATTTTTACGCATGCACTTAGTACACAGCGACACTGGATGCCTGTCTGCAGCAGTACATTTCGCTTGAACGCCTCGATGACGCGGCCTGCCGTCCCTGCTCCATGCGTTATACCCAACGGCGCCTCGCGGATCAAATCGAACGTCTTCACGTCAAGGCGAAACGCACAAAGAAAGAAGACCGGAAGCGCGAGATCCTCACGACACTCGTTGAGCTCGACCGCCGCTGCCGGCTGCTGGAGGATCGGCTGCAAACCAACCGGTTCCAGGAGTCCCTCGAGGAAGACGCGTGGCTGGAGCGGCACGTGAGCCGGTCGACGAAACAGGTCATGTTTGCCAAACCACCCAAGGTGCTCTGTCTCCATCTCATCCGGTCCGCGTTCGCAGCCTCGGGCGCGCTCTTCAAGAACCAGTGCCAGATCCTTTTTCCCGAGGTCCTCGACCTCGCGCCTTATACCACGTCAGGCACATTGAGCACTCACCCGACGCAACCCATGTCAACACCGACGCGCACCACTCAGCCGATCCGATATCGCCTCATGAGCACCGTCGTCCATTTCGGGGGCCATAACTTTGGCCACTATGTCGCGTTCAAGCGGCGGATCGTGCCGCAGCGGTGCCATTGCCAGCAATGCGGGTCTGGAGAACGATGTGAGACGTGGGAGGATGACGCGGAGGCGTTGTGGTACCGGATATCGGACACCAAGGTCGACCTGTGTAGCCTCGATACGGTGCTGCAAAACAATCCGTACATGCTCCTTTACGAGCGCATCGATGAGGAGCCGGTCAGCCCAGCGGATGGGCCGGCGGAACAAGCTGCGAGTGCCACAGCCGATGTCCCAGGGGAAGAAGAAGAGGAGGAGGACGAAGCTCCGTTGCTCACGTCTGAACAAAGCGAGGCGCTCGATATTGCCAATGCGTTGATGATGCTCGACAAGGATGCGGCCGCAGGGCGGCGCGAGTCACTGTGGAGCGAAGATGCCAATCGTTTACCTCTCATGAGCTACTGATTAATAAAAAAAATTTAAGAGTAATAATAGCAATGTATTCGTGGGCATGAATATATGACATTGCACGTAGTCAGCATTAAGCTTGGGTGGGAATTGTCGAGCAAGATGCGGGGGAAATAGTTTGAATTCCTGCTTACAATATCAGCAACGCTGAGATACAATCGACATAAAGGGCCCCCCACACTGGCGTGTAAATTCGCTTCTTCCTTGTCTTTTTCTTTTAACATATATACACACACATTATGCCCGTGGAAGGATTCAAAGTGGACGTCGAGAAGGCGGTCGGTCATCAGTTCTCGCCGAGCAAGGTCAGCTGCAACCGTCGCGATTACATCCTGTATGCCTTGGCCGTCGGTGTCAAGGAGGATGAACTGAACTACCTCTATGAACTGAGTATGTCCTGCAGAAAAAAAGAAGCAGAGAATCAGGACAACAATGCGTTTATCAATCAGATGACTGACATATATATATGCTATTACTAGACAACAACTTTAGCCCTCTGCCTACCTACCCGCTCGTGCTTGGCCTGAAGGGCGATGACAGCGATGTCAATCTCTTCAAAGAGCGGTCGCAGGGCGAGGGTCTGCCCGGCATGCCCCCGTACGATCCCAACAAGATTGTGCACGGTGAGCAGTCGCTCGAGGTGTTCAAGCCATTCCCCAAGAATGGCGCCCGCTTTGACACGAAGAAGACGTGCACAGGCGTGTACGACAAGGGCTCGGGCATGGTCATTGAGATGACGATGGACCTCATTGGCGAGCATGACGGTCAGCATTACTGCCGCATGGTCTCCAAGTCCTTTGTCCGTGGCTATGGCGGCTGGAACGTAAGTGACGAGGCGCGGGGTAATTTAGGTTGCATAAATACTAAAGACAGCTTGAATTTTATTTATTTATTTTATAATCACAGGGCCCCAAGGGACCCAAGGCGGTCAGCTATGCGCCCCCGAAGCGCGAGCCCGATGCAGTGGAGGTGATCCCCACCTCGATCGACCAGGCCATCCTGTACCGTTTGTCGGGTGACTACAACCCGCTGCACATCGACACCGACCTCGCCCCCAAGGTCGGCTTCCCCAAGCCCATCCTCCACGGTCTCTGCACGTACGGCATCACCGCCCACGCCATCCTCAAGCGCCTTGCCAACAACGACCCGACCCGCTTCAAGTCGATCGAGGGCCGCTTCGCTTCCCCCGTCTTCCCCGGTGAGACCGTCGAGGTCTACATGTGGAAGATCGACAGCAAGGACCCCAAGGTCGACGCCTACATCTTTGCCGTCAAGATCAAGGAGCGCAACGTGGTTGTCATCAACAACGGCTACTGCACCCTCCACAAGGATGCCTCTGCCGCCAAGCTGTAAATTATATATCTACTTTTCTCTCTCTCTTTCTCTCTCTCTCTCTCTCTTTTCCCGTTCTGGTTATAAATAAGCGTCATTCAAAGAGCACGATGCCCCATGGGATATTCCCCACTTGATACTTTTTCTGGTTGGTGTAGTACAGGTGTCAGTTTTATGCAGAGTGGATGGATCTTTCCAACTTTCAGGATTGAGTGCTGGCTGGGCGGGGTGTGGGGAACTCGAGCTTGCGGTGTAATCGATAGAGCAGGTCTATGTAGTCTGGATCATTGTCGGCCGTGATAATCGCATGTCGTATCATGAAGTCGATGGTCACTATAGTTATGGCATAAGCACAAAAGAGAAAAGAAAAAGGCAGCGCGCATTTTTGATACTACTTACCAAGCGCACAGTTAGGCTTCCATTCACCGTTCAGAATAGTCTCACGGACTTTATCCATCGGCCACAGGTAGAAACAATCGACCTCGCCATCCTTAGGCAACGGCTTGAAGTCGGCTGGCATGGCTAAGTCAAAGATGTACTGCGTCTCTGGCTGCAGACCACAGTCGGTATAGGTGTAATACGACACAGCGCCGACATTGCGTGCTGTTTGCGCGAGCTCTTTTGGGATGCTGGCTTCCTCGTCGCACTCCTTGACGATCGTTTCATGTGTACCGTATTGGTAAGAGATACCGCCCGCCACCTATGCACACAGATGAGTCCAATTGCCCCGGTTTGGATAGATTACGGCAGAGAGAAAACGCACGCAGTTATCAAGGACGCCAGGCCAGGTCTGCTTTGTCAACGCACGACGGGCCACCCAAAGATGCAGACCCGAGTCGGTCTGGACGTAGCCGTTCAGATGCACGCCAAAGGTCGAAATGCCAAATAGCGGGGTGGCGGCGCGCTCCATCACAAAGGCCACGTTGTCAGGGCGCGAGGCGTCGCCATACACGGGATACAGCTCTTCACGCCAGCCTGGGTACAAGTGGCGCCAGTTAGACAAGCAAGGAACAAGAGAAGAGCGGGGTTCGCCTCCGCGTCCATGGCCAACGCAAGAAGGGCACTTACGTACCTGCCAAGGCGTGGTGGACCTTGTCCCGGCGCCAGGTATCCATCAAGGATTTGACGGTCTCGGTCCGCTTCTCAAAGGAGTCAATGGCAGGCGCAAAGGTAATCACATTGTCGAGAATGACAAACGGTGAGCCGTGGGCGCCGTTGTATTCGCGCAGGGCAGGGATAAGGCTCGGTAGGACGTGTCCTATGACATATTGGCCCAGGCGCAGCGGCACGGCGTGGTGGATCTCGCTCGGGTTGCTCTTGTCAACTTTGTAGGGAACTTTGTCGCAATGCTCAAGCACTTGTAGAAATGTCTTGAACTGAGGCATGGTGAAAAGAGTGAGAGATAGGGCGGAGGAAATCAGGCGAGATATAGACACTTGCACCCAATTCGGGCGCTCAATTCTGATATAACGAGATCATTCATTCAGTTCATTCATAAGTGCCTGCAATTCGGGTGATCGACGACAGCAACATCATCGCCTTGCATTTATTGTATCTATTACGTTGTGCGCATTCCAATTGCCACACCTTTCGAAATAGGATGTATCGCAGCGATGTTTGTCTTTATTTCGTTTTATGTACACACCGTTAGCACTTCTATCAGTCCACCCGGATTCGTTCCCGCTTGAACACGACCGGTTTCTCGGGAAGCGTATGGTTCACCCAGTTGGTATCATTCATCAGTGACACATCCCCCTTGCGTGCCATCAGTTTCTAACAAAAGGCAATGAGCTACACGAAATGAGAGATGGAATGGAGCTACATACGGCATAGACGTTCCGGTAATGATCCTCTCGGGAAGTGTATTCACGGACGAGGTAGGGCGTGCCAAACTCGTGATAGACCCGTGTATCGTTCATTCGCAGCAGGACATCATCCACGCGTAGAAAGAGGCGTTGCAGGACAAACAAACAGGACGGCATGACCCGCTACAGGTACACATAGATACATTCCAATAAAGATGAAACCATGCCACACATTGCACGTATACTCTGACTTACCATGCGTATGGAAAGTACCGCTGTGCCATTATCAGCCAGTTCATCCTCGTAGAGAATCGTGTCATCGTAGAAAAGAATGGGATCCAGCCGCTTGAGACGCTCCATATCGATCTTGGTCTCGTCAGTCTCCTCAAAAGCAGACGCACCTCGCAAGGTACCCTTGTAGTCGGTCGTGTATGTCCAGTCGTAGGGTTTGATCACGTCCTTGACATCTGTATGGTTCGCTGAACTGCGCATCGGTTATGAATCACTTCTGCTTGCTTCAGGTGATAAAAGATTCTGATTTTACCTTTTACTGATCCATTCTTCGGCGTATGCGACCTTGATGCGCTCACTGCTGTCTGAGCTCGTGTCCACAACCGCCAACGCGTCTTTGGCTGTGAAGCGCAATTCAATCGCAGGTCCTTTGAGCACCACTTGATTGTTGCCAAACACCATTTCCGGCAACGGAATGCCAAGTTCTTTTTGTAAACTATGCATGGACGCACGGCGCGCGTGTGTGTGGGTCATTGTTCGACAACAACAGCTTCGACTTACGTGTCCATCTCGGTCGAGTTGCATATGGGTGCTTTGGTGCTCGTAATGGTCCAGCCATTGTACTTGATGCCTTGCGTGAGACTAGTGCGGGCGTCTCCTTCATGGATCAACGAATGACGCGGCAAGGGAGGAGACGGTGGGCTCATTATGAAAGGGTATAAATTAAACTACCTTTGGAAAGTGAGAGAAGCTGAAATAGGTTCAATGTCAAGCGGACATTCGTTCCTTCCCAATCGCTTAAATTTGCCAGGCATGAATCTTTGCCCCTGCAATCCGTCATTTCTCTTAAATTCTGATGCTTATTAAGGGCTAGTTTCATGATCTGCACATAGAAGCGCGTGCATCAGTGGGAGCTATTTAGACCCAACCCTGGAAAGCTTACTTTGATAAGAAGCTAGACGAAGTTGAGGCGGTGGCACACATTCGACAGAGTCTCTGAGTTACCAGGAAAGGCGACATGTGGACCTTTCTATTACGTCGAGAATTGTAGTTGAAAGGCGCAAGTGAACATGCATGCATAAAAAGTACTGGAAGAGACATGTATATACATGACGTCTTTTTATTTGAGAGCACTAAGGTCTCTTTAGTGCTCTGGCAAAGCACTGTTCCTATTGGTGGCTCATTGTGGCGTGTTCTTTATGATGATGCATGTGCAACAAACACAAATAGCTAACATGATCTCATTACCATTGACTGACTAGACCACTCCCGCACTCTTCAAAATTTGATCTGTCTATGCTAGCCCCACCTTTCCCCAAATTGGCTGCTGCATAGGTATGCACATGTAGACTGTTGGCAAATACGTTTTAATCCCAATGGCCACATGGATAATGGTCAATGATACTGTTGTGTATGATGTCGTACTTTCTCCATCTAGTATCATTCCGTTATCTACCGTCATTGCAGACGTATATTCAACTTGACATATGAAATATACAGCCTCCGTTTACGACAAACTATACGACAAAACGGATCACGTAGAAATCTTTAGCCTGCATTTATGTGACTATGTGACATTTACCAAAGATGTCAAATCCAGATACCCGCTGTGCGGAACGCGATGATTTTTGGAGGCGGGGAAATTAACTTTACTGGGATAACATATATATATATATATATATACTAGACTAAACTACTACACCTAGAATGACTTCATATACAATCACTTCATACAATTTTAGTGCGCATAGAACTTATTTCATGTTGAGCCACTTGTTCAGACCCAGGCCTTTGTAGATCTTATCGAGACCCTACACAAATGATAGTCAGCCAAAAAATTGCTCGATATGTAAGAAATGAACAGGTGCATACCGTAGCGGAAACAATGCCCTTGAGAAGACTGTCGAGCCCCAGGCCGCTCAAGAGACGGCCTACGAGGTTCAGGACGCCAGCGAGCAAAAGACCGACACCGCCGACGATCTGGGTGAGTGGGGCAGCCAGAGCATCCAAAAGAGGACCGAGATCCTTCTTGGCCTTGGGGAAGCCCTCGAGCTTGTTTTTGGCCCAGTCAATCGTGCCTTGCACTTCCTCAACCAACTACATAAGAAAAAATAAAATAAAATAAAAAGTCAGATAGGAGCAACAAGGATAAACCTGTGTATTACCGTCTTGAGGGCCTCAGCGAGGCGCTGCTCCTCGGGCGTGGCCTTGTGATCTTGCATGTTACGCTGGGCCTTGTTCGACAGGCGGTTATCAGGATCCGCCCCTTTGACCGCGCCCCAGGTTTGATCGAGCACGGTCTGGCTTTGCTCGAGCAGCGGCTTGACCTGACGCACAAGTTCCTTTTCGTCGCGGTCGTCCTCCGAGAGCGACTCAAAGCGTTCAATGTGCTGTCGGATCATGCGGCACAGGGGTGTCACCTTCTTGTTGGCGTCCTCAATGATGGACGAGAGGCGCTCAGCAAGTTGAAGGTCGACCTTCTTCTGCTCCTCGGAGCGGGTATCGCCTGAAGTGTCCTGCTGTTGCTGTTGCTGTTGTGGTGGCTGCGACTGCTGTGGTTGCTGCGACTGCTGCTGGGGCACGCCTGTGCCAGGGTTGACTTGAATTTCTTGCTGAGGGCTGGAAACGTCACTCATGATGGGGGCTGTGGGTGTCTTCAAAGTAGTATCAATAGTGTTGTTGGAGTTGCTGTGTGTATTTCCCGTTTTAAAGAGAATATCTTGCTACCATTGACATTCGACCCCTTTTTATTTGGAAAAATGATGCGTTGCATTAGCAACAGGGTCAAAGTGACATCACTTTTATCTCACAAACGCGCGAGTGATGACGATCTGTAGAATTCCTCTAGACATTTCTGCTCTACGGGCCCTCCCCCAACTGACCTATGAATCCAGTGATCGACGGAAATGTGATCCAAATATCCGGGATATGTACAATAAACTAGGCTGCTACCATGCATGCATGGGCCAACCAACCGCTTCCCATGTAAGCATGGTAATAGAGACACTCTTTCACTTCACTACTACTTAGTTGTCAGCAGGTCTTTTATTGTCGGTCTACATTACGATGAACAAACGTTCGTCTTGGTAGCTTTGGACACTAGCCTTCTATGCCCGTTTATCGAAATTGGTAACAGTTCCAATTATGTTTCTTCTGACTTCTTTTCATTTTAGACATGAAATCATTCTTTCATCTGAAACAAGGGCCAGAAAAGCTATCTCTGTTCGAAGTTTTAGAAGAACTCCTTTTGATAATAGACGATTTCCATCGAAGCTAATATGGTTGTATTGCTTTACATGAGAAATAGAACTTTTAAGAAAGGCGTGCCTTTTTTTGTGTGTGGCGGAATCAGGTCAGCATTGGCACTATCGTTCAGTGCTGAGAGATAATACAATGGCAAAGATCTTACCGCATTTATATGAGGAAAAGGAAACAAAAAGGCAGTCACGCGTTCGCGTGAAATTGGGATTATTGTTGTGTTGCTTGTTTGAATGGATCTCGTGGTCTTTGAAAAGAATTAGACGGCACCGGGTTATCACGCGTATGTCTCAGTAGTCATATATATGATTGATATAGCTACCGTCTGCGAGGCCCGCTCGTTTTTGAAAGTATAATCAGTGATGATGAGGTATATATCTATATATAATAATCTTAATATTCCGTACATCCATAATTACATAAGCAAGGCACAAAAGACCCCGGTTCAATTCCCGGGCAGGGCGTCTGCCAAAGTAGACAACTTTGAGACGTCAACGGTACCTGACGTCAATCTTCATCAAGGTCTTTTCACCCACGTGTCCTTCAGTAAATGTGAACCGCGTGATGGTAAAGTAGGCCAATGAATCCTCTGAAACGCAAAAGATACCTGACGTCAATACCTGTCAGGGACCATATCTTTGAGCTCTTTTTCCCATTGGTAAAACGTGGATTGCGTGATAGCTTGGTTAGCCAATGGAACCTATGAAACTTGGAAAAAAGCTCGACGTCAATCCCTGTCAGGTCCTTATCTTTTACTTCTGCTTTCCCATTGGCACAGCCCGCCCGTGTCTTGCATGAATATCGATTGACACGCGCTCTTTCTCATAAAAGGTCTTTTGTTTTCTCTCACGTCTACTTTTCTTCTTCTTCTTCTTCTTTACCCTGGTCAAGTCTTACGCTGGCAAGTATATACGAAAGGATTCTGATTACAAGTATAAACTAATAAGAAGTGCAACATAGACCACCGCATTCCCATAAGTCCCTCTGCCACCGGTTGCCCGCGCCCTACTGCACCGGTGTGCATGATAGTAAGTTCTCGCGTCAATAGTACATGGTCTTGGACAACACTAACCTCCTTCTGAATGTATACTTAGCTTGCCGTCTTCTTGCTCGCCTCTCCTCCTGTCTTCTCTTCCGCTCGCGCCTCTTTCACCTCCTTTCCGCTTGCTGTCCTCCCATCAGAGGTTTTTTTTCCGCTTTTTCCTCTGCCCGTAAGTGAAACAGATTCAGGTCGATGCATTGAATATGAGACATTAACAGCGTTTCAGTTCCGCTCCTTTCTTGCGTCCCCTTTGCGTCTCTTCCTCTCCGCCTCCTCTGCCTTTCTTCTTTCCCGCTTGCGACCCACTAGCCGGCGATGGTGGCCACCGTTGAAAACAACTTCATAGACATCGCCATCGCGCCAAATGTCTGCTCCCCGCCCACCGGTAAGTGTTTTGCAACTGGGTAATGCGCCACTGTGACTCAAACGTGTATTCAGCTCAGGTGAGGCGGCGGCCGCGCGCCGTGAGCGCGCATCAACGACCCCACGCCGGTATGTATATTAAAAATGAAGGATAGTCCACGAGAACTGATTTCGGAACGAAATTTCGTAGGCTAGTTACCATGTATAGCTTGTATCTTTACACGTCAATAGATTGGTATGTGATGATTTTAGCTCTGGATTCTTATCACCCATCTTTTGCATGAATTGCGCTTTTGCAGCGTTTGATTCTGGATCGAACATTAAGGAGCCGAGTACTCGGAAAGTGGGCTCTAGAGGACTCTCCTACCCTATTGTAATCAGGGCACTGTCGCACTTTCTGCTGTTGCTTCATGGGATCCACCCTGTGATTACGGCATCAGGAATGTACACTGTCCGTCCTGCGATATTTTTCCATTAGCTCGACTTTGGGCAAATTATGACGAAAGCTGGAATGTCCCTGGAAAATGAGTCTGAGCGATACGTTACGAGGTACTGACTGAGGTGCCACTGTACTCGAGCTTGTATGGAATGATGCTCAACAGCTTCCCTCTACCCCGTCCCAATAGAGAACAATGTAGATTTCTTCCATTTTTTTTTTTTTCGTTTTTAACTTGATATAGACATCCTCGAAACAGCAAGCACGAGCGGGGAATCATTGGCGGCGTCGCTTTATTGGCTCAAAGCTAGTCGTAGAGCTTCAGATATGGCAAAATAATGCACTCATGAGCATGGCTAAGCGTGCTTGCTCTATATATAAAGAGACCATGATGAGTGTGTTTCGTTACATAAGAGAATTGCCCACTTGCCCATACTATCCCTCTCAGACACGAAGATTTTGTACTACTAGGCACCTCGTTGGGTGACGCCTGTGATGGTATATAGATCCAGATACCACTGAGCGATCTTGCTTGAAGGGGCCTGTTCTAACCCAGATTCCAAGCTAGGCAGAATAAAAGATGCAGTTGTGGGAGTCGTATGCTTGTTCGCCGCATGCATTCATGTATGGCTGGAACGACGACCTTGTCTAGCTGTGCAATGTCCGCTTGTCATTGTTCACGAACTCCAGAGGACGAGAATTGATCTTCACCGTCATTGCGATAGTTACAAAGCTGTTTTGGCTGTCTGGCAAACACCTATGAGAAAGGACTCCCAACAGCGTGAAAAAAAAGCAAAGAGACAAGGAGATTTTTTTATGTCTGTTGTCAAGCTACTGGAAACTGAGACACTTATGACAAGAATCAGTGAGGCATCTAATACTTTGACGCTGAGCGATTTTAAAGGGTTTTTTGGGCATTCTCACAAATGCTTGGACAAGTGTCGTAACAGGCAAGCACTCTGGAGATCTTATTCATGGTCAATGCAGTAAAAAAAAAAATCGCACAGGATTTCCACCAAAGCATTGCGGTTGCGTCGTGAATATAACACCGAGTTCTGTTTGGCACCATATACAACCTTTCGCTGATGGAATGGCATGTCGACGAGCTTGTTCATCCCATAATTGGCGAGCCGAAGTCCCAACAAATTGGTATCCGTAGTATCCGTAGTATCCGTGCTATCCGTAGTATCCGTGCTATCCGTAGTATCCGTGCTATCCGTGCTATCCGTGCTATTCGTGCTATTTGTGCTATCCTTGCTAACCGTGCTATCCGTGCTATTCGTGCTATTTGTGCTATCCTTGCTAACCGTGCCATGTTCCTATATGAAACAGAAATGTATGACAAGGTTTGGATTATGGTCCTGTTCCTGAAATCAATTCCTGAACTGAAACCATCTGTTGAGGCGTATGGGTGTGCTTTACCATTTTAAAATTCCGCTTTTGTCTAGTAAATCCCCCCACAACTGGCGATCTCTTTATCATTGTATATCAGCAACAGTTTTGTGCCATGACGATGACGGTGGTAAGTACGGACATTTGTTATACTCCTTTATTTTTGTTTTTCTTCCTTCCCCTTTTGTTTAGCTGGTTCTGTTTTGTAGTGTCTGACGAGATTCTCACATTTCGATTGCCCAACGATCAATTGCCAGGGAAAGACCAATTCAGCAAGCACGTATCGATTTCTAGTATCAATTCATCAAGTTCAGGTTCAAATTATGAACCTCTAGTATCAAGCTCTAAATGCTAAAAACTCAAGGCGTGATTGACCTTGTGGTCGGCGAATTATTGGACGTTCCAAACGGAACATACACGTCAGCAGAAACAGAATGGCAGAACGCATCGCGAAGCGATATACTATATAAGCCTCGGTTGGCAATCCAAAACTCGCTTCCTCCAATCCTCATCGAAATTCAACTCACCGTCAATGAACCCTTTATGCAACGCCTTGTCAGCTATTCACGAAACGCTGTGAGCATCTACAAAACATATCCTATCGTTTTAATTTTTTGCACCGATCGCGTCTCTCCTATCCAACTTACGGCAAAGTTCAAACTTATTTCTGGAAAACCTTGGATGTCTTCGCTCCTGGCCACTGATTTCTGGACACAAAGCTGCTTCATTGTGTCGAAACTGACTTTATCGAGTATTGCGCCTTCTGATCAACCCACACCCCTGCAGGCTTTGTCCTCGTTCCTGACCGAAGCCTCTCCAACGTTATATGGTCATCCCTTTGCTGAAAATCGAACTATTCGACAGTTATATCACATTGCCATGGCCATCTCGGAAAATCAAGTTGAATGCGATAAGGATGTCTCAAATGTGGTGGACATCATTTGCTACAACAACGAGGAAATACTAATGAAGGCTGATGCTGCGTTATCTGGTGTATCTGGGTCATCCGCTCGATAACTCGATACTCGATAACTCGATATTTCCCTAAGTCGATCACCGTCGCTGCAACCGAATCACGTTAAGCAGGAAAAATTCGATAACTCGATAACTCGATACTCGATCTGCCCCTCCCAAACGATCGAGTTAGAATCAACCAATAAAAACCGCCGAAAGTTGGATATTAACATGTCAGACGATAGGATTTGAACAAGCAACCTGCAGCAATGTTGTTATTGACGTATTAGATGATGGAGTGTCGCGTGAGTGACATAATGCTCTTCTCTATTTTATTGGACGACCGCGAACAAAACGTCTTATATTTTGGGGCCAAGGGACTGTAATTGCGCGTTGCCTCAAGCTGCTCTTTTTCCATTTGCATGTGGTTCCTCTCCTCCCTGATTATAGCCGAGATGGTGGATTGGCTTCCTTTGTTGTCAGCCCGAATCCTTCCCTAACCCACTGCGCAAACTGGCGTTGACTCTGCGGAGGCGTCGTACTCTTATGCTTCCGGATACAGTCTAGCTAATTTTCTTCGGCTACTAAGCTGTTGCATTTTGTGATCGAAAGCAAGCGCGGAAGATGGAAAAGATGTCTTTATCTGTAGCTGTGCTACGCATCACATGTATATAGAGTATAACAGAATAAGTATCAGCCGTCAGTCTTTGGTCGGAGATTCATTTTCATAACTCGATCATTCGATAAGTCGATCACCAAGGGTGGTGATCGAGTTATCGAGCGGGCACTGTATTTAGCTATATCAACCGATGTATGGATTGGAGCAATATTCATCACGAGGTAATGGCCTTTCATATGTGGATACAGGTCCATTTCATCCATCGTGGCTTTTAGAAAACTAACATAGTGTCCCGTAACTGACCCTTTGCTCACACGCCCAACGTCTTCTCCTCGCTTTCTCTTTTTATTGGGTGGAGGCTGAGGAAGCCTGAGGCTACATTTAATCAGACCTTGGGCAGAAATTGCACCTAAAATGGCTGTTGTTTTTGCTCGTGTTTTGGGAACTGTGACCACTGCAGGGGAGCCTTTCTTTGACCATGCCATACTACGTTTCAAATTAATATGAAATGCAGATTCATCAAGGAAGACGCAGTTGGTCGTAAAATCCATGTCTGTTTTTTCTCATTTATGAATCCAATCCAGGCGTTCTTAAATCTTTTCCTCGCTGTTCCGATCTACGGGTTGAAAACGAGCTTTTTTGAGAGACAAGATGCAGTGCTTTTTTACAAAATCAAACAAGGTACTTTTGGATACTTTTAATTCCGTGAATACTTGTCGTTAAGTGCTTCATCAGGTCGTCCAAGACGACTGAAGGGTTGGCATCAACACACTCAAGAATAACTTTTTGTGCTCCTCATTGAGAATGCGTGGACGACCAGTCTTTCTCCTTTCTCAAAGACATTATCAGGATCCCTCTCGTACTGTTCAGCCCAGTTTTGCGCTGCACGAACGTGAATCCCAAGCTGTTTTGCAGCAGCAGCCGCGCTCAGACATTTCTCAAACAACAGCTTAAAGAACGTCACTTTATCCTGATCAGAATAGCGTGTATAATTTCGCTTCATGGATGTCTCCCCCATAACAAGATCACTGCCAGGCTACCGTTTTCTCGTTCTCTAGAGGTAGTTGAGCTAAGTACAGTATCGTGTTTGAGAACTCAATGTTTCAAGACGAAACTGCTCCTCATCAACAATATAATTCATCGGTTCAGCCCTGCCATACTCATCGACGACAGAGCCTTTCCCATTTTCATACAAGAATTGAATGTTCATTATGATGCGGTTTTGGTGTAATTGTAGAAGAGAAATAAAAGGAAGAGGAGCACTTGGTGTGCACTTTTATATCCAATGATGCCATCTGATGAAATCATTTTCCACCAGGACGAATATCAATTTATCATCTTGACTCGTATACTCCGCCAGCCCTTTGCGAAGTGACCGATCTCTTTCAACGGATCATCTTATCTTTCTGATAACCACTATATGCATCTGACAATATCCTAAATGGCTGAATAAGAAAATTGATGTAGAAGATACTGCTCTTATCGGCGTGTTTTTCTTTGGGTAAGCCATATCCCAGTCTGTGGGCACAATTGAATCATGTCTACGCGCTCATATTGTTAATTTCCAGGGAGGAAGAAGCCGAAGGGGTCCACCGCGATTCGGCGGACAAGGGACCGACCGTGAGGTTTTGTGGTTTTGTGCAACCTGATGACACTCTTTTTATCAGATTGGATCTCACATATTTGCATGAGGGCAGACCACCCTACCCCCGTCCTGGCACAAATCACGCACACACACACTACACAAAATAAATCAGATAACTTTTTTTTTTCTTTACCTGTCTGGGTGCGGCGAATGCCTCTATTCTACATTCTTTAACAATTTTTTCTATCGTTTCTTCGTCCTCTTCGTCTTCTACATGGAACGGCACCAACACGTGGAGCAAGAACAAGAAGAGCGTACGCCTCTTCTCCCCCAGAGTGCCAAAAGTTGCTGTGGTCGCAATGAGCCACTGAACGACCGTGGGGAATCGACTTGCTGCTCTCGGGGCACTTGCTGCTCACAATCGATCACAGACGAAGACGATTGCTTCCTCACCACCCAGCCATGGCAGTACAAGGCAGTCGCCCTCATTTGCGCTCTTCTTTTAGCGGGTAGGCTTCGTTATCCTATTCCTATTTGTCATACTCACTCCAAATGGTGTCCTCATCGTCATGTCGTTAGTGGGCAGTCATTTTGCCGCACATACCTTGGGGGCCATGAAGAATACCATCAAACAAGTAAGCCAGTTGTTTTAACCCTTATCGATAACCCCATACTGAAATGGCTCATTATCGTACAGGAATTCGGTATCTCCAACTCGCAGTATGGTGCGCTGCAGTCGAGCGTTTCGATCGTCAACACCGTATTGCCTATCATTGGCGGTATCTTTTTAGACTCATTTGGCACTTCGACCGGGTCCGTCGTGACGACCCTCCTGATTACTTCGGGCAACATCCTCGTGGCGCTCTCAACCCACAACGCCAGCCTGTCTACCATGGTCGTCGGACGCATCCTTTACGGCATTGGCAGTGGCACGGTCGTTATCGTCCAGGAAACCATCCTCAGTCAATGGTTCAAGGGTCGGAGCTTAGCCGCCGTGATCGCCCTCCTGCTCACCGTCAGCCGTCTTGCTTCGTTCTCGGCGCAGGCCACCGTCATCCCCATTGCCAACTGGATGGGCTGGTGGGGCTATGGCTTCTGGGTAAGTCCAGAAAAGAAAAAAAAAAAAGAAAAAACAAGAATGGGCTCTCTATCACATACAAGATGGATGCTTATCATTACATTACTGGTGTATGACAGTTCTCCGCCTTGCTCTGCGTTTTCTCGTTTGTGATGAATCTCATCTATCTCGCCTTGATGCGCACCATCAAAATGGACGGCGGTTGCCAGCGGCAGATGGAGCTTATGCGGCGCAAGAAGTCGTTCAAATGGAGCAAACTCCTGTACCTGCCACATTCGTTTTGGCTTGTGGCGGCCATGGAATTCTTACTCGGCGGTAGTTGGGGTTGCTTCTTGCACATCAACAGGTAACACACAGCTCCCGTTTTATTTCGTGTTGTTTACCATATCTGTGTTTGCTGATATTGTCCGCTTTTAGCGAATATGTCAAGCTTCGTTTCGGTTACAGTAACGCGCACGCGGCCGCCACAGCGAGCGTGGCACAAATTATGCCGGTCATCCTCATGCCTTTCTTGGGACTCTGCGTCGACCGTTATGGCAAGCGTACCTGGATGAGTAAGTTGAAACCTGGCAGCGCGCACGTCCATTTTCCCGCTGACATGGCTCACCACCTCCTTCCCTAAATTCTTGCAGTGATTGGCAGCGGTCTGGCCATGCTTGCACCCATGATCCTCCTCGAGTACACACAACTGCCCCCGGTCATTGGCATGATCCTGTTCAGCGTGAGTCTCGCGCTGGGTCCAGTCGGTCTGGTATCGTCCGTGCCCGTCATCCTGCCACTCTCCCTCGTCGGCACCGGTATGGGCATCATCAAATCAGGTACCAACGTTGGCGCGACCCTGTTTGATATCAGTGTCGGTCTGCTTCAGGATGCGACGCCCGATAAGGGCTACAGCCTTGTCATTGTCTTCTTCATGGTGATCGCGAGTTTGGCCATCGTGGCTGGTATCACGCTGTGTATTCTCGACCGGACTATGTATCATTCCTTGTTGGACCGATCACGGCAGGAAGCGGCCAAAGACACCTTGAGCGACAGCAAGGCGTCCGAAATGAGAGAGAACAAGGCCAACTACTTTTACGGAGGCCTGTTTGCGACCTTATGCGTGACATCCTGGGTGCTTTTTGGCATCTTCGTCTTGTTTTAATTTTGGGCACTCCTTTCTATATTTCTAACATACCCACATGGATGACTCTCTCTCTCTCCTGCCTCCCTTCCCCCCCGATCATGTACATAGCGCTTATTCTCTCTATCTTCCTCTTATTGTACTCGCGCACTTTTTTTACAGTCAGCCATATACCTCACAAGTTACACCATACACACAGGATAGAAAATAAAAGAAAAATAGAGTTTGTGGAAGAAAAAAAAGATATAAAAAATATAGAACACACACAAGGTTATTTACGTATAGTCAAAGGGGAAGGGGAAAAGATAAAGAGAGAAGAAAAAGAAGAAAGAAAAAAAGGAGGCCGAAAAAAAAAATCAAAAGACTTGGATGAATATGCTTTCTCTTTTTTTTTTTTCCTTCGCCTTGTCTTGCCTTTTGATTTTTCTGAGGGTGTGGTTTGAGGCTGGGGGGGATGACTTTGATATGTGAGAGGGGGTTAGCTAGGTGATGGTGCGATAAAAGAATAGAGTTTGAACGGACAAAAAGAAAAAAGAGAGATCATGTTCACAGCAACGCAAAATAAAAGCCATTATTTCTTGGGTGCACCGACACGCTGTTTGTCATCCTGCTGAGGCTGATCAGGCCGAGACATGGGCTGGTTCGAGTTGTGCCAATAGCTGGGGTGACCCGACATATAGTGGTGCTGTTGGGCACCATAGAAGGGCGGACCAGGGATCTGACTGTATTGCTGCTGCTGTTGCGGCTGCTGCTGGCCTTGGCCAGGCTGCTGGCTAGGCGGAGGCTGTTGCTGCGACGAGGGTTGCTGTTGGTATTGCGCCGCGCCCATGTAGGATGGATAGCCATTGCCGCCGACAGGCATCTGGTTCGCAGTCGCGGTCGGTGCAGGTGCATACGCTGCTGGCTGATATGCTGCGGTCGAACCAGCATGCGATGCCGCCGCGCCAAACGCGGCCGCGGCCGCTGCAGCATTCGAGTGCGCGGGATCCATCTTGTGAAGAAGACCAAGGGGGTCAGTCAATCCATGGCCATGATGTGCTCTCCACACACATTCTGCACGCTTACCTTCTTATCCTCATACTTCTTTTCGTCTACCCGCGGCGACTCGTTGTTGTTGCTGTATTGCGCATCCTAAATGCCGTACATGTGTGAGCAGGGTGATAGGAATGAGATCATGGTTGTGTTCATGTCGATGTAAGACTTACGGAGGATGACTCGCCGGGCACGGGATCAGGTGCGTTCAAGCAAGCCTGGATCAAGTTCTTGCCCTCGGGCTTGGTCACGATGGGCTGCAACTTGACTGTCGTGAACGTGTAGACAAGGCCAGTTTCAGAGACGACCAAAAGGAGGACTTGGGTGCCTGTCAAGGTCGACAGTTCGTATGCCTATAAATGTACGGATGCAAGATAAGCACATGCTCTGAAAAGCAAAAGTAGAATAAAAGCGAATGTGTGTGTATGTATGCGGCGTGTGTGTGGTGTACGTGGTGTACGTGGTGTATGTGTGTGCGTGTGTGTGTGAGACAACGCGTCAAAGAAAAACCCAGTTCCTTTGTTCTCTCCTTTTCTTTGGCCCATCGAGCCGCAGAGAAAGTAGAAGAAAAAGAGAACAAAGAAACTTCTTATCACTGCTGCCATGGCTACTGTCGCCGTCCCAAGCGTCAATCGGATCGATTGTGTGTAGTGTGCGCGCAAGTGTGCGTGTTGTGCGGGAGGACGACACGCGTAAAACGACAACAAATTTTTTGGGTGTCAAACACCAGAGACAGAGCAGAAGGAAAAAAATAGGCGCAGCGTACAAACATACACAACACCCTCATATGAAAAAGAAAAAGAAATATACAAACGACACTCACCTTTTTCATGATACCCGCCTTGCGCTTAGAGAAAGTGATATGACGACGGTTCTTGTCTTCAATGTATTCAATCTTGATCTTACGGCGGCCCGAGCGCTTGGAGGGCTTTTCGCTGTCAGAGTCGTCGATGGATTCATTCTCGTCTTCCTCGAATCCCTTGTTCGTTTTGGCTGCTTGCTTTTTCCCAGGCTCCGGCACTCGCATCGAGGGTGCCTGGTGATGCAAGTCCTGATTAAGCTGACCGGCGTTCATGGATTTTTTCGAGACAGACGGGGTATTTGGTATTTCCAATTATGAAAGGTAGGTGGGTTGCCAAATGCAGCGTCCAGTGCTCAACTCGGCAAGGATCGTTTTTAAAAAAAAAGACAAAAAAAAAGTGCGGAGGGGGAACAGCGGGAAGTTGAAATCTGCAATTCTGTGATTGGTCAGGTGTTGTGACGTAACTCTTTTTTTATTATTTTTTAACCTGCGAAAGATTTGTTTTTTTTTTTTTGCGAATGTCGATCCTCTGTGGTTATTACCACTTCCTGATTGAAAACGAGCCAAGAGAGAGAGAGAGAGAGAGAGGAAGAGAATGCATTTCCCTTTACTTTCCTATTTTACTCTCTCATATTGAATTCAAATAATGCATATCGTTTGATAACGCATGTCCCAGTCTGCGTATACCACACTCAAAGATATACCCCATAAAAGTCCCCAATGAGACGATTGTAACACAAATCCACAACCTGACCAATGGCGTGGAAACCGCTGCGCCTGGCGCGGTGGTTCATCCAACCAGATCTTTCACCCCCTTCAGGACCGCGGGAACTGCACACCTTCCTAGTAAGCTTTTTCGCTTGTTTTTTTTTTTTTTGCTCCCCCTTTTCTCTTTTTGTTTGCATCTCCCTTCTTTTTATAAATTTGGTAACTCCTTCAATGTGGAGAAATAATTTTTCTTATGTGTCGTCCATGTATGGTGTTGAACAAAGCGTCAATAATCTGCGTGGAAAAAAGGAAATGGGCGAGGGTACCCAGCACGGCACTTGCGTAACCTTGACTATCAGCGAAAGTCACCTGGTCTCTCCGCGAATGATATGCTACTGACAGCAAAGCACGTGTATGTGTGTGTGTGCGTATAATATCGTGAATCAATGTGAATGCGTGTGTGTGTGTAAAAGGTATGCTATCCTGCGCACCGTTCTGCATTCTGCCCCGTACTTTTTTATTCGCTTGTTTACTAGAACAATCTGCATTCCATACCAAATGCATACAGTATATGCCAATGAAGCCGGTACCTGCGTTCAAAATAAGTAATATAACACATGGATGAGCTATACTATCGTTTGGGAGCTCAAAAGGGCATGCATCATTGGACTCTCTGTTCCCATTGGATCACCGCTACCACGTATGTGCATGTTTAACCAGGACGCCGGATTTCAACGATGATTATACTTTTTTGTTATATTTGTGCGTTACATGCTGTAGGTTAAATTGATCACTGATCTGTTCTTAACGAAAAGGCTAATCGCGATACCATACTTGTGACATCGTTCCTACCATCGCCGCTACCACTACTATTATTATTACTATTGCTGTTAGATCGTACACTATCGGTTGGATGAGGTTGAGCATGGTGATGACGATGATGATGGTGCTGGTGCGCGTTGGCCTGCGGAGGGTGGTGGGCATGGTGGCGATGGGGCGGGGGCTCAAGTGTGCGAGGCGGGGGAAGAACGACCCGATGTGGAAAAGAAGACGTCAAAGACGAGGAGGGCGGTGCGGACGTATTGCGATCCTCGGTCATGGCAGTTGGGTTGGATGAGGAGGAAGACGAGTCGGAGGAGGAAGCCGGATAAGCCTGTTGCTTCTGGTATTGATTCTGTGAGTGATGAGGGCGATGATGTGGGTGCATACGGAAGAAATGTTGGTCGCTTGGGCGGGGTAGCTCCATGCCGTCGTGAAAAGAGTGCAGGATATCGTTCGGCGAGGGCAGGGGTGGTTCATCACATCGTCGTCGCTTTCTAAGTAAGTCATATCATGTCATGTCATGTAATGTAAACCAGAAATAATATGGATCAGCTTCATGCAGAATTAAATATGACTAAACAACTTGCATCATTCTTGTTTCTTTCCGGACACGAATCCGAACACCTTGGTCTGCAAAACATCGAGTCAAGGAGGTGGATTCTGGTGTGTCGAACAACATGAATATTACTTTCAGCCTTTGCTTTTTTTAGATCGAGAAGGCTTACCCGACATCCCAGGAAAAACTAAGTTTCATTAAATGTGGTTTGTGTGTGAATAAGATTCGGTACGCATACCTATCATTCTAGCAAAAGTTAAGAAATTACCTTTCGGTGAAAAGACCTGGAATAAACCAGACGTCACGGAACATAAGCGTTGAACGTGAGCCCTGAAAGAAGGGGAATAAGCATGCCGTGTGAGACTACTTGACATACACAGTCTAGAAGTATTGACATCCCCCTTTATTTTTCTTAATTCTCTTACCCGATGATATCGAAGAGTGTAAACTTGAGTTTGAACCAACCTTCGACTCGTATGTTGATATCGGAAAACACTGCAAATGCGCCTTCTGCTTCCGGCGTTATTATTCCATGTTCGAGAAAGCTTCGATGGCCTGCCTACCTTGGCCGTAATCATCTTTTAGTCGGTGTAGCGATTGTACCACGGTGCCTGCCATTGTTCGCGTGCCGTTCTCTGTCATGTGCAAGTCTTTATTGGTCTCGCCATCCACCAGGGTGGCGTAGACAAACATATACGGATGGTCGATGCCCTGTCGCCTTTTGAATGACACCAAAGTTAAGCAGACGGTTTGGAGGGGCTACTCACACATTCACTTACAGAGGGTCATAATGAGAAAAATGGACTTGAACGATGGGTGGGGGATCCACAGGCCGACGATCCACTGAAAACGACACGGCCTTGCATGAGTAAAAGAATATATCATCTATGAAGGACTCTATCACCTTTTTCTTTAAAACTACACATGCGAGCTTTTTCGGGTTGCTGACGAATCGACAGCTGGATGTCGGTGCTTCTATGAAGCATGTCTGGTGATGAATAGAAAGAAAAACAAGAACCTTCGGTTCTTTTGTACCTTTTGCTTGCTGGAAGCATCAATTTATGGAAGTAAAATCTAGAACATGTGGGAAAAAGGAGAAGGGGTTTACAGCCAAAGAATGCTGATATACAGAGACCAAAAAAAAAAAAAAAAAAAAAAAAAAGAAAAAAATAAAGACGCGGTGGCCCAACTGACTGGGAAGGGGCAAGCGTCACAGGGCCTGCATGCAATTGAGAGCTGAGACCGCATGCCCGACCCGAATTAACGGGTCGCCTGATGTGGCACCATTAACCGATTCCCCGGGCAATCGGTACTATTATTAAAGTACAACAGATATACACCCTATTACATTTCTCTCTCCATGGGTTCTTACCATCATGTTAATAATAACAAATGAGCACTGAATGACGTGGATTTGATGTCAATAAATCACATATAACGAGGGTTTGTTTTGACCGACGTGAACGCGTCCCATATTTTTTTTTCCTTCGTATCTTTGTCTTTCTACAATCTATTTCAATATGCCCATCTTCCGCCATTCGACGACAATTCTGTCGAAACCTCTGGGTTCTGCTGTGCGTGTTTTCCTTTTGTGATATTTTTGACTCCGCGCATTGACACTTGTTCCAAACAGGTCGCTGGTGCTACCCGGTCTGCTCGAGCGTATCACGGCTCCTGGCCCAAAGCAGTAAAGAAAAGTGTGCCGTGGTCGGGTGCAGCCACAGTGGCCGCATTGGGCATGATCGGCACTACTTGCTTCTACAGCAACAGCGTCTTTGCTGACTCGGAGCCCAAGGCCGCCTTCAGCCCCGAGGAGTTTCGTGCTTTTGAGGTAACAAGACGATCCTTTGGGTGAATTTTGCGGGACAGGGGCAAGGAGAAAAAAAAGAGAGAGAAAGAGAGTGAGAAAGGATGTGCTGTTTGTGCATCGTTCAAGTGCATAAGGATTTTGGGATTTTTCTTTTTTTGCGTCGGCTCATGCAGTACCACATGTTCAATACACTCACATATACACACATATACACAAGCTTGACACGGTCCTGCCTGTCAACCATAACACGAAGAAATTTCGCTTCAAACTCCCGACGGACGAGCATGTCTCCGGTCTGCACGTCGCCTCGTGCGTCATGACCCGCTGTCCTTACAAGAAGGAGGACGGCTCCACCGGTTACATCATTCGGCCTTACACACCCGTGTCCAGAGAAGAGGTAATGGATCACCCATTGTTTGTTGCGCTATAACAACACTGTTTGTTCGTGATGTTGGCTTTGATGCATGTACGCACAACTCACACATATACGCTCCCTGCTTTTCCCAATATACAGACGCCCGGCTATGTGGAGTTCATGATTAAATACTATCCGGAGGGAAAAATGAGCAAGCACATTCATAACTTGAAGCCCGGCGAGTCGCTTGAGATCAAGGGCCCGATGGGCAAGTATGACTGGGAGCAAGGCCGTAGAAAGAATGTCGGTATGATTGCGGGCGGCACAGGTATCACTCCCATGGTAAGCAAACAAAACCTCCGCGGAGGTCTTGCAAAAAAAAAGATGAACAAACAACTCACGCACGTATGGTTAGCTTCAAGTGATTCGGAAAATTTTTAGCGACAAGAACACAATGGACCGCGACACCAAGGTGACGTTGATCTTTGCCAACCAGACGGAAGAGGATATTCTTATTCGGGACGAGCTCGAAGGCTACGCGAAAAAGTACCCCGATCGCTTCAAGCTCGTCCATGCCCTCGACCGTCCTTCCAAGAGCTGGACTGGTCATGTTGGTTTCGTCACGGCCGACCTCGTCAAGGAGCACTTGCCCGGTCCTGACACGCCCGACACCATCATTTTTTGCTGCGGCCCTGATGCGATGCTTGCTGCCCTTGCAGGCGCCAAGGCCCCCGACAAGAGCCAGGGTCCGCTCGGAGGTATTCTTAAACAGTAAGTGCTCATGACATGTTGGTGTGCAGTGGAAAGCATGCACCCCCCGGGGGAAAAAAACACGCTAGGACAATGAGGGCAGATTTCGATTAACTGCATTTTTTACAGGTTGGACTACCCTCAAGACAAGGTGTACAAGTTTTAGTGATTTCCTTTGCTTTTGCATGCGTTGGCTAGTTTGCGTACAGAAATTACTTTGATCTTCCAACTGTTGCGTGTGTTTATTGAGTGCACTATATTGGATACAAGTTACTTGTTTGCAGAATATGAAGGGATACATCCGATTGGTCATGCTACGGCAGTAAATTCATTTTGGATAGCCTGATGGCATTGTGTGCACACAAACAGGTGCCAAGCGTCGCCTCTAGGGAGATGAATGCCGGTGATGTTTTGTTGGAAATGCACATTACCAGCATTTTCGGCTACACTGTAAATGCGGAGATAATCTCTACCCATTACTACTGTGTTGCTAAGTGATAGTTCAGCCTGATCAAAATTTGTCTCTCGACATAATCATGCATTGGCATCGAATCCGAACCTAATACAGTATAAGGGGCTCTGCCTATTCTTCGTTGGTTGATTTTACCTATAGTGCTGCATGGTTACATACGTACATGACTTGATCCAAACACGTGTTATGCTGAAGAGAGCACTGTTATGCTGTGTGTGTGGCAATGGCGGAAACGCAGTAGTATAGTAGTAAGGTGAGCACAGCTGGATCAAAGCTCCTGCAAGATCACGTGATCATCAAAGCCATTTCTGTACACTCATTGTTCACTGGAAGATTATGCAAAACATGCTTACGTAAATATTCGCGGTAATAGGAATTTTGTTGACCTGTCTCATCCCAACCAAAGGACGTGACTAAATGAAGTTATCGTACAGCTGTGTATGTATGTGGAGCTTTAAGAGCCTGCGCTGTATGAGTTTTATATACGGAAAAAAACGATAAACATCTGTTGTCTAATATGGTATTGTTCCAAGTGATTGGTGGCGGTAGTGTACAAAAGTAGGCTGTGAGGGATAGATGGGTTGTTTGGAATGAATTAAAGACGAGAGTCGATGCAGAACTTGGTATGGGTGCCAGAATAACACATGTTACCGGCCTCATCATACACCTTGGTATAGATATTGGCGAGGCTCTTGCCGACACGCTGGACTTCGCATTCAAGTCTGGCAGTGACACCTGCGGGGATACCACGCATATACTGGATACCCAAGTCGACTGAGACACCGATCAAATTCCACGGGTTCTTACCTATGTCGCATGTTCAGTGATACTCACATTCTGCCATCGAAATCATGCCTAGAGAAGCACTTACCGTCGTAGGTTTCGATGGCAAAACTGCTGCAAATGTCAATAGCGGTAGCGACGCAACCGCCATGAAGGTTGCCTAATCTTTTTTTTTTTTATCTGTGTGAGCAGTGGCAGAACAAACGAATGGAGGAACCGAGAGGATATTTACTGGTTGCAATGGACTTCATCGATGACGAATTCCCAGACAAGCTTATTGGGACTTGCCTCGACGATAGAAAGGGCTTCGTGGATCTTGTCTTCCCAAAACACGGCTTTTTCGTTTCGGCTGCTGTACAGCGCCACAAGTTCAGCGAGCTTCGGATAGCGTTCGGCGGCTTGGGACGAGATCTTCATGGTAGAAACTGAAAAGAGGGCGCGAGCGAGAGAAAGAGAAAAAGAGAAAAGAGGAGCGAAATGTGGGGTTCAGGGCAAGCTGTGTCTGTCTTGAATGAGGCAATCGTGTGACACATGTGAAAGCGGGTTTGTCATGGCAACCCCCATTTGGGCGACCGCCCAACACGCGAAATTGGGAAGGGTGCTATGTGGGTCAAGCGAGTGACTTCGTTCGGACAAGCCACCCCGTTCAGTCAAATTTGGACAGTTCTCAGTCCAACTGCGGGGGCCCTTCACTATACATATACAATGGACCAGTCGCAATTCACTGAACAGGATCAGCGTGAGCTCGCTCAGGTATAGACACGCGTGCCGTTATGAGAGAGAGGCGATTCTCAATCGTTTTATTAGTTTTTGGAGGGTGAGCAGGCCAAGGCTCGCGTCCAGCAAACCGTGCACTCGCTGACCGATTCGTGCTGGGTAAGAACGAACAGAGCAGAAGAGAGAAGACAAGGTCTGCAGAATGGTGGCTGATGCGTTTATTTGGATGGGAATCTAGGACAAGTGCATCAGCAAGGTCAACAACAAGCTGGAGCGCGGCGAGGAGGCTTGCTTGGCCAACTGCGTCGAGCGTTTCCTGGACACCTCCGTGTTCATTGTCAAGCGTCTTGAAAGCCTGCGAAGCTCGGGCATGTAAAGAACGGCTCTCAAACCCAGAGCAAAGCAATATAGGAAAAAGAACACGCCAGTCTGGTTCTCTCCATTTTCTCTCTCTCTCTCTCTCTCTCTCTCTCTCTTCTCGTTTTGCAAGTCCTTTTATATGTATATGGCATGTGTAGACGTTTGTGAATACAAATCGCATGAAACCAAAGAAAAGAAAGTATACAGGGATGGCCCGGTATGTTGGGTTATGTCGTGTGATGGCGATGGCGACCATTATGCGTACGCCAGTTCAGTGGCTTCCTCTCGGATCGCATCCCATACTTGGTTGATATCAGCCAGCGTTGTCTCAAGACTAGATGTACGCGAATGAGGATAAGCCAACGAACGATAGGATCCATATGCGTATTCACAATCCAAATTAAAAATATGAGTGTCCTCCTACCTCGTCTTCAGGTCTTGAATCGGCTCGTCAAGATCCTTCTCTGTTTCTCGTGCTTCAATTGTGAGGATCTGACTACGGCACGTCTGTATAAAATTAGACAAAGCAAGGAGGGTGTTGGAATGCGCGTCTTTTGTGTGGTGTGGTTTGGATATCACTCATACCATGTAGAGCTTGTCCTTTTCCAAATTTTGCAGTTGCCGAATTAGGCCGGCAATTTCTGGTCGTTCTGCGGTCACTTGTGCTTCAATGGCCTGAATCTCGGTCGACACTTCTTGGAAGCCCTGCGTCACTGTCGTGCATACAAGCTGGTACTCGTCGTTCGAACACGTCTTGTTGAAAAAGTCCTTGAAAGCACTAGTGGCAAAGGAACCCTTTCTTTAGGTCGGGCTTGGCCATGCAAGTGAATTGGGTCTTACTCGTCGAATTCCTTGTAAAGAGCGACACGAGTCGATTGCGCCTTCAAAAGAGCACGCATGGCATCAGCAAGGGATGTGTCGACCATAGCGTTTCAAGCAGCGTTAATTATTGTTCTTAAAGAAGAAGATATTCCCTTTGCGGGACTTGGCCACCGAAAATGTCTTTATGCAAGAATATGAGTTCATTCACTCAAAGCCGAGCAGCGACTAACTGTTCTAGAAAATACATAGAAAGTAGCTTGCTTCACCTAATAAAATAATAGATGTGATAGGTGGTGTTAGCTATGCCATCCTACCCTCGGTCCAGCCTGTTTCCGCTGGAGAAGAGCCTCGTTGACTCTAAAGCGAGTGTAACGCGCAGTATCCATAGGGAAAAGCTTTTACTGCACTTTTTTTTTTGCCCATTGCTGCATACTATGCATCCTTCTGAGATGCGAGCACGAGCATCTTTCTCGTGTCAAGTAGTCGGTCTGGTTTTCGCCGTTCGTTTGGCTCGTTCCTTTAGGTTATTTTTGGCATTTTCCCTGGCAGACAATCCCCGACCAAAAGACACACGTAGTGACAAGACACGACGCAAGACATGGACGTAGCCCAACTGCAGGCTTTACATATAGAGACAATGTGGAGCTATATTAGACTACTCAGGGGAAGGGCGTCAGGGGTGAACGGAGATGGATTATGACGTGCACATCAGGGATGCCATAATGTATGAGTCTGTGTCTACCTGCACACAGGTCGAGTCTGTTCCGAGTCCAGAATTCGGCTCGTCGTCGTTTACGGAAACGAGGCAGTGAACAAGTCCTCAGTGATGAAGACCGACGCATCGGTCGCTTCAAGGGATAAGAGAGGATAGACTGCACACGCGCTAGGACGTAATGCGATGCTCTTTTGAGTGAAGAACGGTCAGTAAGAGGGTGTCTTCTTTCGTTTGGCCTCATTCTACCAACAGGGATCGGAAAGGCGGAGGGCGGAGTGTTGTTGCATCATCGCGTACTTTTATAATGTTGAGTACGACTATTATTATTATTGGGGGTGCGGGGACCACGCAAAACTCGACTTTTACTCTCTCTTTCATCTTCATCTCTTTTTCTACAGAATGTCTTGGCAGCAGTACGTTGATAACAACCTCGTTGGCACTGGCCATGTTACCAAGGCTGCCATCTTTGGTCACAACGGTTCCCAGTGGGCCATTTCCCCCGGTTTCCAGGTAACTGACACTGCAAATGTGGGTCATCATCTTTGACTGACAATGGCCTTCATCCGCGAGCAGATCAAGCCTAACGAGGTGACCGAGATTATCGCTGGCTTCAACAACCCCGATAGCGTCCTTGGCAGTGGTGTTCACCTTGACGGTGTCAAGTACCTCACTCTCCAGGCCAATGACCGCTCCATTTATGCTAAAAAGGTCAAAGAGCAAGCGAAACCCACATAGCTATGGAACTGACGCGTTCCTTTCCTCTGTAGAATGCGGACGGTCTTTGCCTCGTCAAGACGACCCAAGCTGTGATCATTGCTTATTACAAGGAGGGTATTCAGCCCGGCTCGTGCGTCAAGGTCGTTGAAGGCCTTGCCGACTACCTGATTTCGGTCGGCTACGTAAGTTTTGTTTATCTGGGAGTGTTTATGCTTGATCTTGAGAAACTCACCTTGCTGTTTTCTTCTTATTTTGTGTCTTCTCTCTCTTTTGACTTTTTGTAGTAAATGATAAGAACCAAATAAATCATGTCTATATCCTTTTCTTTCATCCCAGACCATCCCATCCATGTACCAGGAACTGGATTCGAGTTTTCCTGTATGACCGCCTTTGGCTTTTCCATGCGACATGCATTATTGACAAGATAATCTGGGAACGGACAGCTGTTTCCAAGTGTCTGGGTCATGTACTCTGTCGAGGGCCTCACAACGAGAACACACGTATGACTCATCTGACTTTATTCGTGATTTTCAAGATCCTATGGCTCCTACCAATTGCATATCAATGCGCAAGACTGGTTTTAATGTTCAGGCACGAATACACAAAGGCCCATGCAGCACCTGCTCCGTTATGGCAGGGACTAGAAACAATAGAATGTGCACCACAGGCTTTCTGATGGCCTCTCCATGCTATCACTGATATACCTGGATGGAACGAAAAAAAGAGGTCTTATTACACACTTGGATCGAATGACAGAGATGGATTGTGTCTATCCATGAATAGGTCTTTCGTATGTCTCTGCCTGCTAACAACAGTGTCGATGGTTCTAAAAACCGGTGAACGAATTAGCACTTAATGCACAAAAGTTGGCAGACGGTCTGAGGATTGGTTTCATTAGCAATGCCTTGTCATACGAATGGCACATACCGTATTTATTTACAACCTTTAGCCACGAAGAAGCTGGATGAAAAAAAAAATAGAGTTCACCGCCATGACAATTGGCTCAAATACACTGATCTTGCCCGTAATAAACGGTCTTCATTCACGAAGGTCAAAGATGTCTATCACGAATGATAACCGACGTTGTATTGAGTCTGGATTATGAAGATAATGACAGCTGGCTGTCTCGTCTCATGCTTGCTTGTGGCACATCCAATAGATACGCTTGAATTCATGAATGATCAAAAAGTGCGGGGTTGCCGAATTAGATGTGCTTGAGTCAGCAACAACCTCCACACTTTCTTTCTACTTCATGGCACAGGACGACACCCCACCATCGCCACCCGCGGCCGCACACTCATCTCCTCCTCCTTCTCCTCCGGCCCCGTCCGAAAAGACTTCTTCTCCTCCTTCAAATCCCTCGGATGCCACTCCATTCCGACAGGATCTCGTGCAATCCGCCATCTCTTTTCTGTCGTCCCCCTCCGTTCAGGCGGCAGACACGGCCAAGAAGGTTGCTTTCCTGCAGAAGAAGGGTCTGAACCAAGCAGAAATCGAAGAGGCCTTCAAAAAGGCTGGCCAGGTAAGCAATAGAGGATCAGTTTTCTGTTTGGCTAGGAACAGGGGACGTTAATTTCATGTGAAGACGCAGACAGCCACGGCATCCTCCTCCAGCACAGCGTCCTTATCCTCCCCGTCACAACCGCCCACGTCTGCTCCTTCATCATCACCGTCACATGCTCCTCCTGCTCCTCTGATACCAACCCGCGTCAATGCGCCGCAAGCCCCTCCTCAAATCATCTACCGACCCATCCCTCCCCCGCCCCATATGCCTGCCTCGAGCGTCCTCGCCCTCGCCATCCTCCTCGGCATGGGTACCGTCGGCGTCACCAGCTGCTTGATTCATATCATCAAGGTATCTGTATCCAGGGAATGGCGTGTTCACCTTTATGCTAATATATATTCTACCCTGTTAGCGTGTCTTTCTGCCTGTCTTTGCCTCCTATGCCCAATTTCGCCAGGAACGCTATGGGCTGCAACGGAACGCTTTGGACAAAATCAACAAACTGCTGCAGGGCAAAAAGCTGGATGAAGAACATACCACACAACCGGAAATGGAACCCGAGGATAAACAGGCTCAATCACAATCACAGCAGCAGCAGCAGCAGGACGGGGACATTTCGGCTGTGGCAACGATTCTGGATATTGAGGAGAAGCAGCAGGGTTTGGTAGACCGTTTGGTCCGTGTGCACTCTCAGGTACGAGATCGTGAGCAGTCCTATAGACCAAGACGCACAACAGGTCTTCCGGCCTTATCCGGATCCTTGGCCAGCTGGAAACGATCGGTAGAGGCGCTGGAGTCCGAGGCGTTGGATGATGCGGTTGAAAAGGAGGACCACACGATGGCGAAAGCTGTTCAGGCTGAGATCCGGTCGCTCAAGGGCGCTCTCTTGAATAGAAGGGTCTATGTCTAATATGTATTTAAATTTGCTTCTGTATTGCCTTGAGGTTCGTTTATTGTTTGTGTGTCTGATATTGGGAATATATGGCTGCGTTCCTCCACGCCTTCGATCTGCAAACAGAGTGGAACTCTTCAATTTCAACGCGTGGATGATATCTAGAATTACGTACATAATAACTGACGTTGCGCATGCATATAGCCAACTTTCAATGCCAAATCGCCAGACTTTTGCTATCCATGCTTTATACATCTGTTCAAGAATTTATAGGTCCAAGTCCAAGGTAGGCTCCCCCATCACTTGCCATCTTGCTGACTACCATGACACCTTGTGCTCTCGTGGAAGTCAAGAGGGCGTTTTTCGATAAGGACCGGCCCCAGACCATTTTTTCAAAAGAAATACTGGATTTTTATGTTTTATTCGCGGACATAGACTTTCCTGATGGCTACAATACCCATGATGATTCATTTATGAATATAAGACAGTATCATACATATATATGTTTCGATTCTTTGCAGTCAATTGAGCTTCTTTCATTCCACGGTATGTCGTCTTACTGGTTAACCTTGCGTGAGCATGATAGGTTTTACATATACTCACTGGATTAAAAACTCTACCCACTGCGATGATGGAGAGGGTAAGTATGTCAAGCACGTACGACAGTTTGTCTTGAAAGCCAAAAAGAAAAAAAAAGAGAGAAGGTGTAATTGTTTTGTAACCTGCGTCGAAGAAACGACTTCGAGAGCACTTTACCTTTCATACCAGCACATACGCGCATACTTTAAGCACTCACAAATCATGAATATACAAGAGATTTTAGCTGGCGCAAATCGTCTGTCAAGTGTAATTAGAAGCCCATATGCTAAAGAACGAAAGCCTTCCAAAGGCTTCTATCAGAAACATACATACTCATAACTTTAGAATAATCGTTGGCGCACAGAATGAAAAAGATAAAAACGGGGACAGAGAACTTTAAAACACGTATTGGGTAATAGGATGGTATGCAAGCATGCTAAAGGGAAGAAAGAGAAGAAAGAAAGAAAAAGTGGAAAAAAAGGTGGAAAAAGAAAGGCAGTGCAATCATACAAAAGTACACACAGACACATAACGCGCCTATTTCTCAGAGCTCTCGTTTCGGATGGGTTCTAGATTTTTTTTTTAAAAAAAAGTGATAGGAAATCAGCTTCTTGTGAGTGGTCCTCATGGATAATAACATACCGAAGAAAGGATGGTTCATGGCTTCCTTAGCAGTCAAGCGTTCCTGATGATCATAGCGTAGTAAATTATCAAGCAAATCAAACAACTCTTCCGAGATATAGCGCTGGTTAGCCATGTTGATAAACTTGTTCCAGGGCTTAGCCGCATATCTGTATATACAGGTGAGTATGCTTCCATGACATGCTATCATTTTTTCTGTTACCTGCCGAGGATCTTGTCAAAATGGGGATCCAAAGTAATGTTGTATTTCTTTAAATACTCAAAGAGCTTGGGGGTGCCCAGAACGCGAGCAATTTTCACGAGCTGGTCGTAGTTATCTTGGCCGTTGAAAAAGGGGTCTTTTCGGAAAACCTAGTAGTGACAGATGAGTTATTTTCATTCCTTTTATCCTAGTTCCCTTGGATACATACCATACCCGCTAACATGCATCCAAAACTCCACATGTCAAGACTGTAGTCATACAACTGGAAATCCACCAGTAACTCGGGACCCTTGTAGCATCGCGAGGCAACGCGGACATTGTATTGTGTGCCTGGATGATAGAAATCGGCGAGACCCCAATCAATCAGCCGCAGCTAGAGAGAGGGAGAGCAGTTAGAGGTGGGCTGTAAGGTAAGTAGAGGATCTGTGTTTCGCACCTGCTTCTTCGCATGGTCAATCATGACATTGTGTGGTTTCACGTCGCGATGCATGATGCCTTGCGAGTGGCAATAATCGATGGCCTAACCCACCAGAAAATGTTACCATGTTGCCCTGCATACAGCACTAAACGAGTACACAAATACCTTGAGGAGTTCATACATGTAGAATCGGACATCCTTGTCTGCGAAGCGGGGATAGAGCACCTTGAATTCGATATTGTTGACGTTCTCAAAAATGAGAGAAGGTACACGAGACTGAATAAAAACTCAAGTCAATACCAATCCTTGCATAACCTTTTCTCTTACAAGTCCTTACGTTGGGATCACGGACGATATCAAGGAGGCCGATAATATTGGGACCACCTGTCAAGTTCTGGAGGATCTTGATTTCACGCTTGATCTTCTTCTTCTTTACCGGCTTCAGGACTTTGATAACACACTTCTCGCCATTGAGAACATTGACACCCTCAAAGACCTCAGAGTATTTTCCTCGGCCAATCTTGCGGCAGATCTCGTAATGGTCCTGATTGCTGTTCAAAGCCATTGAGTTAACAACAAATAGAATACATAGTTGACAACGCTCGTCCTCGTCCTCGTCCTAGTCCTCGTCCTACCCCCATTCGACCTCGAGTGAATCGTAGTCATAGTAACTCTGTTCACGCTTGGCATTGGCATCCGCATACACTCGAGCAATGCTCGTTCCTTGCATGATGTTGTCCATAAATATAACAAGGTGAAAGGTGGAGAGAGCTCAGGACTTGTCTTTTTTCTTCTTGTGCGGGCACCCAAAAATTGTTTCTCTTCTATGTCTGGCAAATTTGATCAAGTATCGCATGCATCGAGACTTGCACGTCCAGATGTAGGGACTAGTATTGTTCCCTTCTCTACATGTTTATGAGAATATATCATGGAGAGAAATTGACACCATCGTCCACGCAAAAGCGTGAAAGAGCATGGTCGCGGGATATCACATAATGAATAACCTCTACGTATCACTATCTGATTTCCGTCCTCATAAAGGGCATATGATAAAAACATGCACCTTTCCAGCAATATCTTGCGCGCTTGGCATAAGCAAGCTGATATAGTACATACTGAGTCAGGTGACGAAGCAGGTCGATGGGTATAGTACCCAATCACTTTTATTACAGGAGCATACAGTATTATTACATTTGGACACCGCCCTTCCGTGATCCGCAGCAACCGCATTTGCAGAGGTACAACGGGTCAGGCTCTTGGATGCGCACGGTGCGGTCGAAATAGAGCCTTCCTAAAGCCGTGACAAACTCGGCATCGGCGATCGGATGCAGACCCAGTTCGATCAGATCCGACGGGCCCAAAGTCACCTCCTCATGCCCTTCGTCCACAGCCAGGACCATCGACTCGAGGGTGGACAGCAGACGCGCCGAAAACGATTCAAAATACCTAATAGTATGGGCATGAGTCAAAAACCGACACACACGCATGCATAGATGCCAATAGCACGTTACCGCGTCAATGCCTGCGTGAGTGGATCGGCTTTGAGTGACGTGGTGTCGTCCCGTGCCGATGATTCTTCTTCGGTCGACGCTCGGGCGGCCACCGCATGCATGACCTCGTTGTTATTGATCTCCATCGCATCTGCCTCGTTTTCCTCCAAGAGCAGCGCCTGGTCCTCTTCTTTGCGAACGGGGTGCGTCCCTGCAAAGAGGCGAGCCCATGAGGGCCCTTTGGATGCGTCGTTGTGTGGCGTGGAGGGGTGCGGCGGCGTGTGATACCACCACAGCAGCATCTGGAGAGACGCAGTGCCGATGGCGTCCGCGAAATCGCTCTTGCGATCGAGCAGGCGCGATAGATCGGCGCTGTCTTCGTACTGGTCGAATATTCGGCGCGCGGCCGAACGAAAGCGGATAAAGTCGGCCGCATTGTGCCGTGGTCCAGGCGTGCCGGACACGGAATGGAAGTGGGCGCGCGCGAGGTCGCCATCGGGCGGTAATTTGACGAGGAGGTCGTACAGGTCTTGTTTGGTCTCAAAGATGGAGTCGGTTGTGCATGCCACGTAGCCCTCGGTCGATTCCATCAGTTCGGGGATTTCGTTGACGCTGATATAGAACTTGGCGACATGCGGTTTGTTATACTTGGTTGGGATGGCACTGAGGAGGCACGTGTTATATACTAAGTAAGAAAAAGCAAGGCAAGTCAGACGCACTTGGTCTCTCTAAGCAAAACGATAAATAAAAGAAAGCGAACCATGGTTGCATGCTTCTTGCACTGGCGGCGAAGTCATAAACAGGATGCGTTGACGTAAGAGGGCTGCCTTCCAGAGGACAAAGACCTGCGGACCGAGCTCGGCCGTAAAGAAGGGCAAGTTATCATCGACGACGGAGGGGGAGGGGAGGGTCGGCAGCGTGCAGGGTAATTTGTGCTGGTGGTGGTACTTTTGCATGAACTCTTTCAGCTCGTGGCGGGATGGATCGGTGGGCAGCCGCTTCAAGAGCTGGCCGTGCACCCACACGTTTGCGAGCGACGCCTTCTCTGCGAGTAGCACGCCAAAGGCCCGCATCGTCGCACCGCGCTCGCTCTCTGCGCCCGGCGAGTTGTGAAAGACGCTGACGCCGTAATAGGGTGATTTCGCAAAATAGCTACACGACGAGGCTTAGTCTCCCTTCTCGCCTATCAAAAAATGACACACGACACGAAAGCCGTACATGACGTCCGATTCAATCTTGTGCAGTCCGCTCGCAATGGCCTGGTACTCCACGCCGGAAAGGTCAAAGTCTATCCACGCGCTCGGGTTTAGAACCAAAGGCGAATGTCAAGGGTGTTGCAGTTGAATCACCTTCTGGGAATTGCCAGTCGACGGTGTTGCCCATGGTCACGTCGAATCGCGCTGTAAAGACCGCAAGCACATTGCCGGTGAAGGCTTCGCGACTCGGGTCGTGTGTATTGCCTAGAGGACTGGGACGAAGAAAAAACGAGTTGGCCTGACTTTATCTTTCTAGAGCGCGTATAAGCTGATATACCCTTCTGTGAGGGGTATCGAAGATGAAGGCGTAGCCTGCGGACGTGTCGTTGTCATGCGTGGCAGCGTATATGAGAATAGGATATAAGTATAAATATATAATTCAGAAAGCTATCAAGGCTCTGAACGCATGCACAGAGAGAGACAGAAAAGAGAGAGTTGGAGCCAAGAACCAGGAAAAAAAAGTACGAGTGCCATGAACAATGTGTGAAACCATGGCGACAACACCGAATTTACTCTCCGCTCGTGGAAAAGCGCTGCATAATAAAAATGCTCATCATCAGGCACACACACGGACACACGGACACTTCCCGCTTTTTTCTTCTTTGCTTCTTTTGCTTTTATATTTAACTCTTTTTTTTTTTATCTTGTATTCATTTTCAATTTTTACTTCATGGGAGTGGCGCCCTCTTCACGCACAGCAGACGACCTTTGGATCATGGAAAGCGCCCAACGGGGTGCACAAGCCGTCGGCGTCACTTTGCTCTCGCCCTTCGTCGTCATTGCATGCCCGATCGTCGGCGCCTACGAGTTTGGCTCGGCCATGGACGACGAGCTCATGACGGGCTCGCAGGTCCTTGATGGCACGATTGGCTTTTTATTGGGAGTCGTGGCCTCGCCCCTCGCTCCCTTTTATGTTTTTTGGGAGTCCATGGAAGCCTTGTTCCGCAGCCAGCCGCCGCCTTTACCGCCCCCGCGTTTCTTTCCCACCTCTTTACTCGGTCAGAAAAAGCGGTGGACACTCGATGACCTCGAGACTGTGCGTCTGCGCATGGTTGATTTTGACTGTCGACGGTACTACAATGTGGCTCTGGTGGGATGTAAAGGGACAGGAAAGGTAAACCAGAAAAAAAGTACAAGAGAACCAGGACACAAGAGAGGGAACGTCATGACGCAGGAACTCGTGCTGTGCCATGCGTGTGTGCGTGTGTGAGAGTATGTGGAGGGGCAAAGATATTCATGTGCAAATCATCCTCATCTTACGCCATGTTAGTCGACGCTGCTGAATGGTCTACTGGGCTACAAAGACAGTCATGTGCGCGCCGCGCCTGTCGGGGAAGCCTCAGCAACAAAAGAACCACGCGGGTACCGTCACCCCGTGCTGCAATCCTTGATGCTGTGGGATTTGCCAGGTGCGGACGACGACGAGAAACACTATTTTGAGCGCTACGGCCTGGGCTACTTTGATGCGCTCGTTATTGTCTCCACCGACCGTCTCATGGCGACGGATGTCAAGTTGGCTCGCAAGGCCCTCGAATACCGCGTGCCGATATTTTTTGTGCGCAACAAGGCCGATGCGGTAAGCCTTCGGATGCGATTCGTGTCCTGTGTGTCTGTGTGTGAAGTGCTTATGAAAAGTGACATCGCTTTTTTTACCCAAAGGCCATCCTGTCCAAGATACGGAGGATGAAGAAGAAGAAGGAGATCCGCAAGAAGGAAGGTGACACTGATCGAGATTACACAGACCACGAACTCTGGATGCGTGCCGTCGGTAAATTAACGCAGGAGGTACGAGGACGGAATGCTTTGCTTTGATGATATGCTGATATCTATGTAAACATATGCACACATATACACATAGACCGAGAAAACATTCTGTCGCAGCATGCGTCATTTTGGATTCAGCACCAGTTGGTTGTACATCCTCTCGGGCTGGACCCTGCAAGATTTTGTGATCGCATTACGCAACCGTCAAACGACCACAGACTTGAGACTGATTCATGAGAAAGTGCTGATCACCAACATGCTCGATACAGTCGCAGCACGCCGTACCCTGGAAAGCGGCCATACGCAGCACCACCACCCTTCGCATCATCCGAGTTATTCCTCCATCTAGATCGTATTTCTTTGTATCCTGCATCGCTTCCTCACACATACCTTGTGCACATATGTACTTATCATGCATCCTATCCACCCACCCACCCATCCATAAAATTCACTTGATTTTTGTATTTATTGGACCCGACCGGTCGCTTTTGACATAGGTAGCCCACCGCCATAACGCGGTCGCGGCTCGGACCGTTTCGGGCCGTTTCAGGAGCGCCACCGGACGCTCCATCAGTCCCATTTGCTGAGACGTTTCCGCGCCCCACACGTCGACGGGGTTGTACACGGGGACCACGGCAGAGGGCGTCGGAGCGTCCTGCGTCGAAAGAATGCATTGGTACGCAGCGTCGGGCTGGATATCGGTCGTGATGGCATGCGGGTCGGGGAGGAGTAGCCGCAGTTGGTCACGGGCGTATTCGGCGAGCGCGTGCTGGACGACGTCGGGCATATCAGTACGGAAGCCATCGCAGTTGCCACGGAACAACCTCCCGTACTCGTACAGCAGCTTTTGACACACTTTTTTGGAAAGTCGCGCATAGTGGCCTTTGCTGGGGAAGCCCGCTCCCCGGTGGCCGACCGTCGGATACGCGTAGCGATGGTTGGTGTTGTCCGGGTGCCGGCCCAGGCCGAACCGCAGCAGAAGACCTAGTTGGCTTTGTGATCAGAAACGCGATGCAGAACGAATCCGGCTCCATTTGTTTTTCAATTTTTACTTGTGGGGAGCAAGCGTTGGCTGTAAGCGCAGGTTCTTAATGGCGATGCGAGCAGGGCAGCTTTTCAACGGGGTGAGTGTGATGCAAGGACATGAGGCGATGCAAGGAGGATGCTTATACCATAGGGACTGGACGCGACACGGTATTCTAACGAGCCCGGTGTGAATTGGGGTGGCGGCTGGGGCAGCTTCTTTTTGGGTAACTGCAGTTGACGCGAGAGCTCCTTGAACGCTTTCATTGAAGAAAAAAAGTCTAAATAAAATCCGTTCAAAAAGGCGTCCTCTGCTGAAAATCTGAGCTTATTTCAACGAGTGCCATTTGTTCATCATGCATTCCCCCACCCTTCTGGACTATTTCCTCATAAGGGCTCGCTTGTATAAAGCTGGATGTGACCCAGTATACAAATTTCACTCAGCTAACACCTGTGTACATCTCTATGCGTGGCAGGTGCATGCCGACTGGCGTGTTTCTTGTTCTCCCTACATCCATAAGGAGGCCATAGTGCCAGAAAGATCAAAAAGTACGCGCCTTGTGCAGCACTGCACTGTATGTACATACTGCCATGATGCAAGCGATGGAAAGAACGGGCAGGCAGAAGCTCTTGGTATTCTCCTTTTGCACAATGCTCAAAGCACAGCATATATAACCTCACTAGTTTCACGCGTGTTTGCTTTAGTATCGCGTGTCTACGCAGGTCTACATATGCTATACGAACGTTGTTTCTCTATTGTAGATGCTGACATGCCGTTCAGATAATCTAATATTACTGGTCTATGGCCAGCCGAAGCACTGTATATGGAGGAAGCGATAAAGGAATAAATACGACGACTATAATAGTTTAGCTTTTCTAAGGTTAACGATTAACTCTATTGCTTATTCAGGTATCTAAACTTTTGCCGGTAGGCGGAGGGGCTGCGTCCCGTGCCCATGTCTTTCGCTACGGCCTGCCAACGCTGTGGATTGCCTTCGTGCTTGTACGCTAGCTCCACGAGCTGGGACTCTTCCTCATAAGACCAGCGTCCCTTCTTGATCTGGGGATTCGAAATTTCGTTCCAGCGCTCATAGCATTGCGTCGGTGACCGTCCGGGTATCAAGGAAGCGATCCTGGACCATTGCTCTCCATAGTCACGTACGCCAAGCTGAAGTGTCCGATCCTCCGGCAGCGTCCAGCGTCCCTTTTTCTGCTCCTTCTCGCCATGGGATGACCACCAGAGCATGCACTGCCGCGGCGTCCGGTGCGGTACAAACGACTCGCTCACGGCTAACCAGTCCCTGCCAAAGATCGAGACGCCTTCGCGGATGAGCTGCGCTTCGTGCTCGGTGATGCTGCCCTTGACGATCGTCCGGTCGTGGAACCGGGCCGTGTCGCGCCAGCGCACACGGCATTCTTCGGCACTTCGCGTTTTCCCCGGGATCGCTTCGGCGACCGCCGCCCAGTCGATCGTAGCGTCGTCCGTAGCGTCTTCTTGCTTTCCCTCGACGGCCTGGATCAGGGCTTCGTTTTCTTCGGCTGTCCAGAACCGCCGCGTGCGCCGCGTCAGGGGCCGGCGTCGCTCGGGTTTGAGGGCCAAGGCGCCCGCGCCGTCCGTCGTCAGACGGTCCTTCTCGTCGAGCCAGGCACACATCAGGTTCGCCATGCGCTCGACCCACTCGGGCTTGGTCTCGTCCGGCTGCCGCGCCATGTCATGTCCCAAGGCGTGGAGCTCCTTGAGGCCATAGTAGAACTGTTGGCTGCACTGACTCGGCGTCCGGTCATCCATGGACTGGCTCACCTGCGTCCACTTGCCTTTGTAGTGCCGCGCCCAGTGCCACAGCTGCCGGACCTCGTCGTCGGACCACTTGGCCGGGTTGGCGTCCAGGACGCGCGCCTTGTTGGCGCACTGCTCGGCCGAGCGGCCCGGGAGGCCGGCCGCAATCGTATGCCAGTCCGAGCCGTACACCGTCATGCGTCGCAGCAGCAGGTGCACCTCGCTCTCGGTCCAGTGGCGGCCGACGTCGTAGTGCTGGCCCTCGGTCAGCTGCCAGTAGCGCCGCTTCACCCAGCTGGGGCTCTTCCACGCGAAATGCTTCTGGGTCACCTGCGTCCACGACGACGCCGCTGTCGAGGGACCGACCTGCAAGAGCAGCGCATCCTCGTCGGCCGTCCAAGGCCGGCTGGGCTGCGTCGCTGGGCCGACGGTGAGGCGCCACGCGTTGGCGAGCATCCGGGGCGATCGCTGTGGGAGGAATTCACGCACAATCGCGGCCCATCGGCCGGTGCCGTGCTTGGCCACCCCGGCCACGAGTTGATCGCGCTCGACGGCTGTCAAAGGGCCACGGCGCAGATCGGGTCGCAGCACGTCCGTATAGCGCTGGTGGCATTGTTCGGTGGTGCGATGCGGCAAGCCGTGCTGTACGATCTGGCTCCAGGAGGGCCCGTTCTGCTTGACATAGTCGAGGAGGAGCTTGTCCTCCCACGGCTGCCAGCGCGATCCGGTCGAGACGAAGCGTTGGCAGAGATTAAACGGGTTAATGAGGTTGGGTAGGCATCGACGAGCGAGCATGGACCCTTTTGGCTATGGGTGTGGAGGGGGGGGTGGTTGTCGGTAGGAGAAAAAGGTGCATTATCGCTTCGGAAAGCCACACGGCGCATATCAAGCATATCCACGCGTGTAACCTATTTGGCAGCATATCCCACGTGACAGTATGTATGGTAACAGCACTGTCGAGTCTTCCAAGCCTGCCATTGGCCAGGCCAGTGATCCTCCTTCCTCTCTATAAGCACAGTGTAATGCTAAATGAATGTCGTAGGCCGAATAAAGGCAGAGTTGTGAGGTACTTAATAACATGAGAAAGCAGCTTCCGGTCCCTGCCATATGTTCTATGCAAAAATTTAACCCCAAGCTGATATTTCGGTTTGTACCTAGGGCTGGCCATGCTCGCTTTCCTCAGCTAGTCCCTAAGTCAGTGGTGTGAGAGGCTTCTTTGATGTCCATTTGAGAGCTTATTGACGGCTGCATCCTGCGAACAAAGACGAGCGACTTGTAATTGTCCACTTTAAGCAGTGCACCGCCATGACAGCTACACAATGACAGCCGTGCATATAATGCCTTTAGGCCTAGTGGATCGCTTGTGCTCGGGTAATTAAAGTAAACAGCAGAGTACCGATATCTCGGGTCATATCCTTACATCCTTAATAACCCGTATAGTCGTGCAAGGCCGCTCGTCGTAGCTAAAAGAATAAGACGGCTGCGAGCTGCCACCCTCAGTCAGCGCAGTCATTTAACGCGAGATGAGGCCAAAACGAAGCACAGGCGTTCGTGACAGTTTTCTCGGCAGGACATAGTGGAGGTCCTGTTGCTACAAAGAGCCCGCGTTGGATCCAGCCTAAACACTATGAAGTCCATGAGGCGACAGCAGCTAAAAAGATAACACGTCGCAAGCCGTCATCTAGGTAGCGGTATCTGGCGACTTTCGCCGTGTTTCGTGCCTGGTTTTGGAGACCTTCTGGTTGGTCTCAATTTCAAGGAACAGCGGTCCAATGCTGCGCAGAGCATACAGAATCCATAGTTTGTCAATTTCGCATTGGAGAGAGAGCGTGCAGCGTATTGTATGGTGACAAGTACGACTGAATAAACATGGAGGTGAGAGCTGTATTTCTGCTTCCTCTGAGAATTCGGACGTGACCAATCCAAAAGAGGAAACATGCTACCATCGCGAAAATCCTTTTGCCTTTTTCTCTCTTCTTTTTTTTAATTCTTTGGTCCTTTTTTTCAGTCCTGCGGAGCGTACGGTATGGAATCCGACGAAGACGATGTTCTTTACGAGGTCGAGGCCATTGTCGCCCACCGAAAACGAGGAGTGACACGCCCTACAGAATTCTTAATCAAATGGAAGGGCTATTCAGCCGAGTGGTAAGCAAGGATGAATTGTCCAAACGATCCCATGCGTCTGACCTCCATTCCTATTGTGTGTAGAGTCAACGAATTGTGTCTTTCTGATTTTGCGAGAGTACTGACCATGCCGATAGCTTCAACACCTGGGAACCGGAGGAGAACCTGAGCTGTCCCGAATTACTCCTCGAATACAAAAACACCAAAATGACGACGAAAAAGCCTACTTTGACTGCGACAACACACGCTACCCCAGAAGTAACCACAGCAACCGAACCAAAGGAAAAAGAGAACACCAAGTCGAAAGCACACCAGCCGCCTGCCAAAAAAAAGAAGAAGAAAGACATTGAAGCGGGTTCCACGGGAAAACCAAAGACGCACGCGCCAGCTCGTTCTCTAACTACTGCAACAACCAAGACAACCACAACCACAACCACAACCGCGACATCCTTAGCGACGTCTTCCAAAACGACCGCAGCAACCACGCCGTCCGCGACCAATATGAGCCATACGGCTGTCTCACGGGATGGAGAGACACAAAAGAACAGCCATGCCAAAACGAAGCCATACCAAGCAGCGTTCAATAAACCGTCGCTTTGGGTTGCTAGGACGCTGAAACAACAAGAGCAACAGCAACAGGGCAAGAATACCAAATCCAGCACGCATTCACCTGCGAGGGCGCCCATCACGCCTCCTGTCATTCCCTCCAGCACGGCTGACATACCTCTTCATGAAATGCGCATCCCCAAACACTCATCCTCCGCTGCGGAAGCGTCCAAAACCACCCCACTTCCGCCCAATTCCCCCACTGGCCCTGCACCGAAGGAAAGAAGCATATCGACAACCGTGGTATGTTGACTCAAAGGAATAGCCCAAAGGATGCTCACACTGTCACACAGCCTAGCAAGCGCCCCCATCCAGCCGATACGGCATCGGGACTGTCCCAGATCAAACGAAAGCCTGGTAATGAAATGCCCTCCCTCCTTCCTATAGAATGCGCACACACTCAACTCATCATGACGGCTTGCAGCACCAGGTCCACACCATGAGCCCGATGTCAACATCGATGCCATTCTAAGCAACATGGGGAAACGCGGCCCTCCTCATCCTCCGTCTCCTGCTCAGCCTGAGAATGGCACCGCCGCCGCAGCAGCAGCCAAAACCACGCAACCGCCCACGCCGATTGACATCTCGCGCACACCGAGCCTCGAACGGCCCGCGATGCGACGCGCTCCCGAGACACACGAGCCGGGCTACAGACGAAGTGACGCACGGGACGAGACAGACCGCCCCCACAGACCGTTCGGGCCGCGTTCGAGGAGCCCCAGTCGCGAGAGTGAACGCGATCGTAGCCGTGACCGGAGCCACGAGTGGCGCGAACGCAAGCGGGACCGGAACTGGTCTTCCGAACGAGACTACGATCGCAGTCGGGACCGGGAGTATTGGGTTGAGCGTGAACGGGATCGAGACAGAGACCGTGGCGACCGAGAGGCGCGACGTGACCGAGACTATAGTCGTGATTATGACCGTGAGTATAGCCGTGAGTATGACCGAGACTATGGTCGTGACTATGACCGAGAGCGGTCCTATTTGCGGGAGGGGAGAGACTATCGGCATCGCGAAAGGGAGCCGCGTCGCCCTGGCTCCGAGAGCCCAAGGTCAGTGGATTACACCGAGCGAGACGCCTATACCAGTCGACCCAAGCCAAAACCGCGTCTCTTCAGTACGCCTGGTTTCTTGCCGCAGACGACGACTCGGCGACCTCGTAGTGATCCCGCAGGTAAGAGATTGAGAAAGAAAGAGAGCAAGGCGGTGTATCCTCCCGGCAACTCTTTTCTTTTTTTTTATTTATTCTGTCCGTGCATAGACTTTGACTGGCGCGGCACGCTGACCAAGGCCAGCACACCCATCTCACGCGTGAGGATTCGGTCCCTGACGGGCCTGGGTCACGATGAGCTGAGGGCCTTCCTGGAAGAAACGACTCAGATCAGCAACGGCAACGTTCTCACCATCTCGGCGCTGTTGCCTGCTGCCTCGCTCGACGCCGTCCTGACACAGCGCGCCGTCTTCTTCAGCATCCCTGCCGACCAGCAGGACGTGATTAGTTACGCCAAGCTGCGCAGTTTCTTGCAGGTCAATGGACTCGCCGCTTTCATCCAACTCCCTTCCAAACCGACCGAGGCGCTCGCCCTCTTGCCTCTGCAGTCGCCCGTCCTGTCCACCCATACCTTGCCGACCACCGACAACTCGTGTCTGATCCTTGTGCACCTCACCCAGCTGCCCGTGCGCGGCTTCAACTTTACCGAGGCCCGGTCGCTCGCGTACGGCGACAAGCTCCTCGCGCATCGTGGCGGCTTTTATGCCTGGCAAAAGGCTGCGCTGGTTCTCCAATTTCCTGAGACGGTAAGAACGGGACGAACAAGAAGATGCGGTGGATGCATGTTTTGGCCTATTTTTTTTTTTTTTGCTTTGCTAACATACAGATATACATCCATATATGCTATTCAGGAAAGGAATCTGTTCAACCCGGCCAAAAGTGCTATCACGGTGGTGGGCTCGTCTCCCTTTGCAAAGTACCTCCGAAAAGCGCTGGATACGATTCCTCCAGAGCCGTCCGGGGGCGAGCGGAACCAAGTGTTTCTGGTACGTCCAAGCATGGGCAAAACGCAGCGTTCCGTTCATTCATCACCACCATCTATCATTTGGCCATGTTATTTAGTTTGACAGACGCGATGACAGCTTTCTCAGCAAATGTTTGCGCACGGAAAAGATGGATCCGAAACGCGAAGCCCACTTTTTTTGTTTTAACAGCCGCGGGCCCGCCTTCAGTAGCATGCCGCCGGTGCGTCGCATCTTTCCCAAGTTCTCGGGAGGCTTGGTTTCGACCGACCTGGATAATGTGATCAAGAACCCCGTCATATTGAACGACATGGTCGGCGCCGTCCAAAAGGTATGTGTGTGTGTGTGTGTGTGTGCCTTTCAGAGGGAGAAGAGAGAAAGAGAGAAAATGGGTTTTGGCACGGTTGGGCTAATGATAGTGATGTCTAGCTGAACGATGCTCCCCTGGGTGGCGACTGGCACGTTGTGATGGATACACATATTTTTTCACGTCTCGCTCAGGCCATCAAAAACGGAACGGACAAGAAGAGGTAAGGAATGAAGAAAAAAAGGCAAAAGAGTGGGAAAGAAGACCTGGGTTCATCATTCTTACACATATTTCGTGAACAAAAATAGAGTCCATGGTGCTTACACGGCCCTTACGATGCTTCTGGCGAGCGACGAGATCATGACGTTGTCAAAGTGCTCGTCGAAAAAATACGAGAACGCCATGGATTGGTTTGTGCAGGTCACGAGGACACACGCGGATCGGTACGAGCATTTCGTTTTGGTGGACGACATCGGCTCCTGCAGAGACAAGGTGCCTGTCGGCATCGACGTTGTTCCTTCTGCCGCTCTGTCTGAGAAATTTAATCGCCCTTTGTAATACTCATTTGTTTACGGCCATGCCTGCTCCATACGTTTCTTGCGAAATGGGTGATTAAAGGAAAACCAGTAGAAATATAACAAATATGTATACTGTGAAGAAAAAAGGAAAAAGTAAGGGGCGAAGTGAGTACATATACAAAAAAGAAGCGTAAAAAAGAACCAAAAAAGATGCAACTGTAATGTGTATGAAAGGTGTTACCCATCCCAAGGAGGAGGTTTCCAAATTGGGGTTCAAAACGCATTGGGTTTTGCTGCTCTCCATTATTATTATTATTTTTCTTCTCTCTCTCTCTTTGTCTGCACACCCTCTACTCTGTCTTTATTTATTCCTTTCCTTTGTCAATGTCTCGATCGACAAAGGGCATCCTCAAGAAGTCGCAGAAGAAGCCGCCCTCGGTGACCTCGACAGCGTCGTCATCGTCCTGGCTTTCGCGAATTCAGTCTCGGCTTTACTCGGACCCGCTGGATGACCCATTTGCGGTTCCTGCACTCCAGCGGCAGGATTTGAAACGAGTTACATTTTCAGTGGGCAATCTCACCACCGAGTACATCTTTTGCAATGACTCTGACGAGAGCGCCTGCCCCACACCGCAGCCCACCCCTTCCCCGCCTCACCCGGCCGTCGCTTCTCGAGAGTTGCCCCGCTATTACGAGAAGGCGTGTCGTATGAGAGAAGAACCCATCCTGGAGCATATCTTTTCTGCCCTACGCACACGCTGGTGAGTGTACTCTTGTTTCATTGAGGGCAGGATAACAGAGTAGAGAAAGAAGGGCGCAGAGAGTGAGACAAAGAGGTGGTCTGTAGATAGAGAAAAGAGAAACAAGGAGAAAGGAGAAAACAGAGCGAGAGAAAGAAAAAAAAAGAGAGAGAAAGAAGATGGGTGGTATAGACGACAAGAGAACCTCGACTAAATATAGACAAGAAAGCTACTCGCAGTTACCCGTCATTGACCTTTCCAACCGACCGATAACCTACCGACAGGCCGGTCCCTTTTCCGATGTTCTTCTGATGGACACAGAGCTCAGGTCTCTCAACTTGTCCTCTTGTAACCTAGACAATGAGGTATGCATTCCATTCACTGGGATACCCCCTATGAATTATGGAAACTATAGATATAAAAAGGACTCATCTTTGCATTACACATACACACACATACACACACACACTCTCTCTCTTTCCTCTTCTTACATATATATATCACAGAGCATAAGAATCCTCATTCACAGCCTCCTTTTGAATGATCAAGTGACGGAACTCGACCTGTCTTCGAATGCCATCAAGGTGGACGGCTTCAAGTATATTGCCATTTACATCAGCCAGGTAAACCAACCTAATTCCCGATGGCCCGAATAAGCTTTCAACTCAAACACATTTGGCAATTCAGTCGCGTGCTATCAAAAAGTTGCATTTGTCGCATACCACCCTCGACAAGCGTTCCTTAAAATACCTCTCGCACGCCCTCACCCTCACCCCGAGTCTGCAGCATCTATCGCTCGACCATTGCGGCCTCAAGTCCCCGCAAGTCGAACTCTTGGCGGGCGGTGTCCGCCAATCGCCGTCCTTGTATGGCCTCTCGCTCCAGCACAACCGTATCTCCTACCAGGCCGCGCCCTGGATCGCCGCCATGCTGATCAACGACGACCCGATCGAAATGTATTGGCAGTCGTCCGATTATATTCGGCGCGGCCTCCAGCGCCTGGACCTGACGGGCAACAACCTCCAATATACCATGAACTCGCTCGCGCAAGCGCTTTACGGCAATCGCTCGCTAACAGAGCTTGTCCTGTCCAACTGTCAGATATACCCCAACGAATGTGCCGTGCTTGCCGAAGCTTTGGTACGTTTTTCGCGATGACCAAGGCATGTATGTCATGTGAAGCTCACCTTTCTGCCCTCGACAGCTTTCCAACCATCATGTGCAGGTCCTCGACCTGTCCTGTAATCCGCTGAGCGGAGGAGGATCGGATGAAGGCGTAAGAATTTGAAACCCTATAAAAAATGACTCGTCTCACCTGCGTGCATATGTGATGACCAGATTCAAGCAATCAAGTCCATGCTCTCGAAAAACCACTTTTTGCGGGAACTGAATCTCGCCGAAGCCGGCCTCGACTCGAGCGAGGCCATTGCTCTCGCCGAATGTTTACCCGAAAACTCGACCTTGACCCGCTTGGACTTGTCCAGAAACCCGCAGATCACCATGGCGGGCGTGCTGGCCTTGTCTATATCTATCAAGATGAACCACACCCTCACCTTTCTGGATATCAACATTTCTGTAAGCTGCTTAACTTTTGTTTAAAACAATTGTAAGGGGGAAGAATAGTACTCACATTCTATCTCGATACATTTAGCCCAACGATGTGGAGCTCGCGCAGCTTCAAAACGAAATCGTCGCCATCTGCACACGCAACATGCAGCGGAGGTGCGATGATGAAGCCACCTCGCACGATAAGTATCCACCGATCAAGACGACCCCGTCGTCCTCGACCCTATCCACCGCATCGTCCACAACCTCCTTGCCTCCGCGCTCCCATGCCATCGTCCGCATGGAACAGCAGCTCGAGCATCAGACCATGGAAAAGCCCAGCCCACGAGGCTCATACGCCTCACATCCACATGAAGATACCGCCCTAGTAAGTCTGATCGATTCTCTTGTTCAGTATGGAAGATTGACACGTCCCTTTCTTTTTAATGTGATTCTAGTCCGCTTATAATCTCGACGAGATCTCTTTGCTAGATGATATCACCGTTTAAAGCATTGTATATTTGAATTGTCAAGAGATCATTTTATATATTTTTATAGCTTATCTGTTGTCTTCTCCCCCACCCCCTTTGACACAGTGGTGCACAGGCGGGGGTGTTGGAGTCGTGGGGCCGCCATTTGCTGCATCCGAACAAAAATGTATATATGTATGATACAATGGTTCTTTGAATTATTTCCAGTGTTAGTAAGTAAAGTGATTTGTGCGTGAAGAAAAAGGCAACGGAAAGGATCTTGTGTATGTGTGCATTAAATCGGTATTAAATCCTTGGATGATAAGATAGCTATTATTAGGTAAGTACTTTTTTTTAGAGAGAGAAAGGGAAGCCACCAAGGGCTGCCTATGCATATATGTGTATATATCTTGTGTATGTACGATGGAGCCTCGCGAGAGAGGAAGGAACCGAAAAGAAAAACGAATGCACTGTCGCGCTCGTTTCACCTTAAGAGGACGGGTCATCCGACACTGCATTCGTTTGTCGCACCAAGTTCATATCGGTTGGGAGATCATGTTTGAAAGAAAAACCACAGAGAGGAGATAGAGAGAGAGAGAGAGAAGAGAAGAGTGACAGGAAAGGGGATTTTCGTTTGGTGATAGGAAGCGTAGGAAATCGCGCGACTAACTAAAGTCATCGGGGTTCGCTTGCTGGATCTCGCGGATAAGGGCGTTGTCAGGGTTGAGATCACGGAAAAGCTGGTGGTTGAAGCGGCCGCCCTTCATGAGGACGTCCGACATTTTATCGATGGCGATGACCGAGAGCACGGTCTGGATGTAGGCGTCGATCAAATCATCCACACCGATGCCGAGCTGGTTAAAGTCGCGACGGTCCATGAGGATCAGGCGGTCGGTATCGGTTGTCCAGCCATTTTCATCAGGAAGTTTGACGGACAGGTTGGTTCCCAGCATGTCCCATGTGTCGTCTATTAGGATGAGAAGGAAAAACAGAGAGAGAGAGATTATAATGAGTATGCAAGACGAATATCAAGGTGTGTTATGTGTGTTTACCATGGGGATCCAAATGCGTCGGCAGCGGTTTGCGGGCTTTGCGACCATAAATACATACAGGGCGGAAACCCTGTTCATCTGCAGCGACCATCATGCGCAGGTCGCTCACATACGTGTTGTTCTTTTTGTTGGGGATCGTGCCAACGTGGAAAAATTTTCCAGTACGGGTCATACTCGACCAGGAAGCGTTGCCCACAAGTGACTGCACGATAAACTAAACGAAAAGGAAGACAACTATGTTAGATGCGGGGATCACATGGATGCACTCTTGTTGTGTGTGTGTATGTGTGTTTCGTATTTACCTTGTCATAGTAATGATCCGCAGACAAGAAACGGTCGAGCTCGTCCTGATTGGTGATGGTGTACACGCCTTGGCCTAAAAAAGAAAAATCAGTGAGCATCCCTGTATGGATGGACGGGGGCGGATGGAACGGATGGGGGAGGCTTACCTGCATTGCTGTAAGGCACCTTGAGCACGGCGTGTCCGCCCATGGACTCGACCCAAAGGGGGATTTCCGCCCGGGCCACGTTGTTAATCGTCTCGGGCGTGCGAACCGATAGGTTTGAATTGGCGAGCTCTGAGTTGTAGAGATCGTACGCACGTGCGGCCATCATCTTGTTGCGGCCGCCTGCCAAACAGGAAATAATCTCGTTCATGACAATCGTCTTGGTCTTGAGCGGGAAGCGGTTCCAAGGCTTTTGTGTCAGGTAACGGAAACAAGCTCGAATGGGATGCCATGCTAACGTCACGTGGTATAAAAATGAGCACGACGCTAACTACGCGAGCGATTCCTTTTTTTTTCTTTCTTTTTTTTTGGGCAGTTCTTATTACCTCCAGTGCCGTCCCGGATGTGCATCACGCCGTCCTGCCACTTGACATTGGGATCGGTCTCCTTGTCGTACCACTCGACGAGCCACACCTCTTCTTGCGACACATCAGCGAGCACAGCCGCGTACCCACTCGACTCCATGGGGTTTTTATCGTACACGACGGCGAGACCGCCCAGCTTGGGGTCCGCCTTGGACAGCTGGTTGCGAAAGGCGCTTTCGACCACGACACGGTAGCCGCCGTGCTCGTTGTTGGCGTCCGTCTCAGAGAGGAGGGGCATGGACTTCTGGCCGGACGGACATGAATTGGTTTCGATGACGATCATCTGGCGTTGGCCTTGCACGGTGGTGACGTTGAACAAGTCGGAACCTGCCCATTGGAAATGTTTTGGGACATAGGAGAGCACTTGCCGCAGGTCCTCGCCGCAGACCTGCGGGTTCAAGTGGGTGTAACGCGCGATCACACGCTCGTTACCCAATGTGAAAAAGGACTGCACGAGGGGGTGGATCTGGGCGTTCAGCGCACGCGGATAGAAATGCTTGTGTGGCTCAAACTCGCCTACTGACACCCGCTTTGCCTTGTTGGATGACTTTTTTGCTTCTTGCTGCTTTTCTTTCTGTGCTTGCTTGGCATCCTCTGGTACGGTCGGCGGTGTCCGCGGCGGGGAGAGGCCGCGTGGAGGCGGTACCGGCGGGGGGCCCGTCTGTGTGCTCTTTTCGTTCAGGTATGCCTCGGCCGGTGGTGAATGTACAGGAAACATCATGGACGGCACATGTGTCCCGGTGGGGGAAATCGGCTGCGGTGAGGACATTTTAAAAAGTGTATGTGTGTATGAGGGGTGTGAGAGTTTTTTTAGAAGGAGAAAGGGAAGAAGGACGAGCTCGTTACGTGGAGGGTGGTGGGATTAAATGGACCCGCCTTTTTGACACGCATGACGGCTGTTTGTTTTAGTTTACTTGTTAGGCGGGAGCCGAACCGAGCGAAAGGGCGCGCTGGTTCGCGCTGTCTTGGATAACCCATCTCCGTGAGCCATTTTCACAAAAAAGTAAAGAAGGGCTTTTGACAACCCCTACAACTTGTGTTCCTCCGAACAGCGAGTTGCAGTTATCGCTGGACCCGTAAAACACACTGGTATGCTCTCTTTCATCGATAACACTGTTATGATTCTGGTGTCTTTGTTGAGAGGAGAGCTTTGGGGGTAGGGTAGGAAGGAGTTAATCAATGGGAAGCTCTCAAAATACCAGCAGCATACCACTTTGGCCAATTGAACGCGACTCAATGCAAGCGTACCTTGCGGTTGTTTCTGATTGGTGCGATGCGTTTCAATTTTGACAATGCCGAAACAGTCAATACAGGCAAATCAAATCCAACGCGCATTTTCATGTGCACGTGTGGCACACCATTGCGCGCACACACAACGTTTATTTCCCCCCATCCTTATTTATTATTTTGGTTACGTTCGTGTTACTTTATCTGAGGCACGATTGACCACATACTAAAATATAAGCTTATCTAGTTCTCTCGCTTTAGTGTGATTTTTGGGCGTCCTTGCTGCAAAGTCAGACGGAAAACCTGAGCAATGAGGGATGAAACCAGGGAACTGGGCCCCTCCGTGAATGAAAGGCGCTATCAGAAAGAGGTGCCATGGTAGAGTGCGCTTTGACGAGGATTGGTGCGCTGTCTTATGACTAGACCATGTTAAGGAGCCAAGTGCTTCATCCTTTTTCGTAACCCAATAGATCGACGCCGTCACCCACATGGCTCTGCCTTCACCTCCTCTGGGATGCACCTCCTCTGAGCTGCAACTCCTCTTAAAAAATGCACTCTGAATCCTAAACAAGCTCCTTGCAGGTTTGAGCCATGCTTCTTTGAAAAGAAAACAAGGGTATCATATGAAATGAAGATGATCTAACACACGCGGAGAGAAGATCCCTTTGGAATGGAGGCTTCGGCTTCGGCTTCGGCTTCGGTGCTCGACAGACCTCATCCACTCTTGAAATAGGTAATGGCGAGCACCCACACTATTAAAGGCTGAAGAATAGAAAAAGTCCATGGCTGTCAAAAAAATTCTCAACTGCAGTGTGAATGCCACGCGTGCGCAAGATTTTGTCTTTGTCTTAAAACTCGAGTACATATATCCCTCTTTTAAACAAGCGGTGATTTTTTAGGGTTTCTTTTCTACATTACTTGAGCATAGACTAGTTTGCCAAGAGTCTTTTACTTCGATAAAAAAAAATAATTACGACGCGCGTCACTTGGTCATCAAATGCTTCGGCAACAGCCCTCTCTCGACTCGAGAGACCTGAGTATATCATACGCAAATATTACATCATCCTTACAGAGACAAATTTTAAAAAGACAGGAAGGCAGATGAACAAATAAACGGCTGTGCTGCTTTGATTCCAAAGGCCTCCAAAATTTGTCCCATATACTGTGTCGGGTGTCTTTGGAGGTGAGTGCTGATCTTCACACGGACGAGGACCACACATTGTGTGACAGACGCTCTTCAAATTTATGAAAATTTCTCAGAAGGCTGGTATCCTGAGAAGGCTCTGCTCCCCCAATTGATACCATGAAGCTTCAATACACAGTCTAGTTTACGAGTACGATGTAAAGGTGCTATGTCAGCCTACCTCTACCGTCAGTAGAATTATTGAGTAGCTATGATGGCCCCAGTTAAAAGTGGATCCAGGGACACTGGCGTCGCTTTCTGTTAGTTTTGGGATCTACCGAATGATTCATATTGAAGTGGACATCAGAATATTTACGCAAATTAATCAATCATTCATTGAGGTGTGAGACACCTTAAAGCGATGTATTTCGTCAAAACAACTAGTATGCGTCTCGATTCATTGATGATCAAAAGAAAAAGGTGCAGTGCTACATGTACTGTAGAGTGCTCCGTACAAGTCTTATGATGCACACAAGCAGTACGAAATAGAGAGATATTAAAATAGGACGCATCGATACGCAAGCAAGTGGCTCTCACATCCTAGACAAATTTACCATCATCTTCCGGACTTTGTCAAAAAAAAAGAAAAAGAAAAAAAGGCGCTTGGACAAGCACAAGGGATACATAACAGCAGCACATTATGCTGGAAGATGGATATGCACTGGTGCAATAAACGCATGGCAAGTAGAGTCAAGGTGGGCAAGAAGATCAAACATTATTTCCTATTTCAATCCTTATGGACTGGTGTCACCGCCTAGAACTCTGCTAAAACGATGTCGATCTAATAATAACAAAACAAAAGCGCGCAACATAAGGAGGGCACTCTAAATCAAAGAATAGACAGATCGCGCAGGCTGGATGGGGTGAATGGATCGGTACTAGTACACAGTTTGCGGTGCCTTGCTTGATATCTCTGCGGACTTGCACATACACACAATAAGATGGTGCATGTACAATTTTGATTGCGCAGAGCGGGGAATAGTAGATGAATCAATAAGATCCCTCTTTTCATTCGTTGACAGCACAGCAGCTTCTATTGCTTGATACCCCGTCCCTTTTTGCTTCTCTTTTATTGATATAGCTGTCTCTTTGACGAAAAGCTGACCGATCGGGTCCATTCACTCATTGAAGCAATCGGGCACTCCATTCACACCTTCCTTTCTTTTGTTGTCCTCATCTGTGTCATCTGGTGAGTTTTTCTCTTTTTCCGCTCTTATACCGTCATCTTGCCCCTCAATCTCGAGCATCTCGGCCCGATCGTCTGCCAATCACGCTTTTTTCGTCTTGCATACTTTCAGCTCTGTCCGGCTCGTTTTCTCTTATTTCTATTTTTATAATACCATATTCCTATATTTTTTGTGCTATACTTTTGAGTTTTCTGTATCAGTAACATACTCATTGAATATGTTTAATCATCCAATTTTAGCGCATATCTCGTGCAATGACACCATCCAGCCAGTCCCTCACCACCGCCAGCCCTACGATGCCTGCCATCACTGTCGAGCCAGAAAAGCAGCGTTTCTCGCCTAACGCATACTAGTAAGCTATCAAGCTCTCGTGTTTTCTTTTTCTTCTAGTCTCCTTGCTCATGCGATCGATTTCATTCAGTGATGTGTATGCGAGCGGACCTGCGACAGTAACTGGGCAGATGATGATGAGCAGCGCCTACTCTCCTTCGAATGGCAACAATGGCACGAGCAGCAGCGCGGGCTATCAAAGCCAGGTATACGCATCCAGCGCAGCGCAGTATACGAACGGGTCACAGCCCGGGCCTGTGTTGAGCGGGTCGTCGACACCGCAGTTCGTGCAAGCGTCGCTGGGCCCACCTTCGCCGGCCGGTCTGGGCAGCCCCCTCCTGCCCCAATTCTCGAGCACGCCCTCGTACCATCCACACCCGCACCACCACCATCCCCACCACCCGCATCCGCATCCACACCCGCATCATCCGCATATCCACGCCGCGCTGCCCTCGCCACAGCAGCTCCCGACGTCGCATCAAACGGCACGGACGGTCTACATTGGCAACCTCGCGACGGACACGCAGCTCTCGGAGGTGCTGGACCGGATCAAGTCGGGCATGATCGACAGCGTGAGACCGCTGCCGGAAAAGAACTGCATATTTATCACATTTGTCGAGGCGAGCGCGGCCGCCCACTTCTACCACGAGGCGACGACCAAGAAATTTATGATGGGAGGAAACGAGCTCCGCATCGGGTGGGGCAGACCCAGCTCGATTCCTATGAACATCCAGATGGCTCTGCAGAGCGGGGCCAGTCGCAACGTCTTCCTCGGCTCCCTCGACGACCAGGTGTCCGACCAATCCCTCCGCGAGGACCTCGCACGCTTCGGCCCCATCGAGCACGTCAAGCTCATCAAGGACAAGAACATCGCCTTTGTCCACTTTTACAGCACCTCCAACGCCATCAAGTGCGTCAGCACCCTGCCCACCGAATCCGACTGGGCCTCCCGCCGCGTCAACTACGGCCGTGACCGGTGCGCGCCTGCCTCCTCCAAAGTAAACACAGCCCCAGCCGCCCTCTCGTACATGCCCAGCGTGTACTCCAACCCGCCCTCGCAGCCTGGCACCGCGACTGCCGTCGCCCATGCCCATGCCGCCCACGCGGTCTCGGCCTACCCCGTCCGGCTCTCCTACGACCCCTACACAGGCGCGCCTGTGGAAACCTACCACCACCCCGCGCCGAGCAACGACAACGCCGCCCTTGTCGGCGTCATGAACCGCACCATCTACCTCGGCAACATCCACCCCGACACAACCTGCGAGGAGATCTGCAACGTCATTCGCGGTGGCATCCTCAGCCAAATCCGCTATCTCCCTGATAAACACATTGCGTTCGTCACCTTTGTCGACCCGAACCTGGCCCTGCATTTCTACAACCAGGCCATCTATCAGGGCCTCGTCATCAAGAACCGCCGTCTCAAGATTGGCTGGGGCAAAGCCTCGGCCCTTTCCCCCGCCGTCGTCGCAGCCGTCCAGAACAACGGCTCGCGCAACGTGTACCTCGGCAACATTGACGAGAGCATTACTGAGGAGAAGCTCAAGCAGGACTTCTCCGACTATGGCGAGATCGAGCTCGTCAACACACTCAAAGAGAAGAAGTGCGCGTTCGTCAATTTTACGAGCATCGCGGCTGCCGTCCGCGCCATCGAAGGGATCCGATTCCGGGAGGAATACAAGGAATTCAGGATCAACTACGGCAAAGATAGATGCGGCAACCCGCCGCGCACTCACCGACCCTACCATCATACTAACTTTACACACTCCTCCTCGCATTCACCATCATCGACTTCTTTACCTCCACAAGCGATAGAGGACATGAACGGCACGACGGCTGCGAGCGGCGAGCAGCAAGTCCTCGAGGATATAATCATGTGAGACCATACACACATAGCACTAGCACTAGCACACACACACACACACACACTCGCACCCTACACACACACTCGCACACGCATGCACACACACACACACACACTCGCACCCTACACACACACTCGCACACGCATGCACACACACACACGACATATATCAGCAGCAAGCAGCATTTTACAATGTGTATTCTACAATTGTATAGTACTTTTTTAACAATGTAATCTCCTTTTGTCCCTTTGAACACCCCCTATATAATGAAGAAAAAAAGTACTTCCTAATGCGAGATAGAGATTACGTAGCATTTTTTTTGGTCCTTCTGAAACTTTGATAAAACACAATTTACAACACTGCAGTATCCGCAGTTTCCAGTACACACGTGGGTTATTCTATCCTATGCAGCTGACTTGGCGAATCGAATACTATAGACTGATATCTGCAAAGCTTTATAAGTCAAAACTAACCAGCGCCTCATACTAAAAACTGTGCGAGTATAAAAAGCTTTTGACTATATCGGAATTCCCCATGTCTCGAAGGAAAAAATAAAGGAAGCTATAAAGTAAAAAAAAAAAAAAATCACGTAACTAAAATACAAAGAATGATGAAAAAAATAAAAAAAGAGAGAGAGCGAGAGAGAGAGAGTGTGTGTGTGTGTGTATGTGTGAAAAAGATAGAACAGAGAGAGGTTCCGGTAAGGGCACATTAGTCCTCTGGCTCTTCTTTTCTTTTCCTTTTTAGTTGATCATTTCGAGCAGACGTGCTGCCTCAGCTGCTGCGGTGGTTGTTCTTGGCTCGATCTCCAGACTGCGTTCGTACAGGGTCTCGACGTCCAGACTATCATCGAGGTTGCTCCTGATAAACTGTTGGATGACGGCCACCTCCTGCAGGTTGTACGGCGAGGACTGGAACTGCTTGATCTCGCGAATGACCTCGGCCGTCTTTTGGCGCTTGGCAAAGTTGATCAGGTTGTTGGACTTTGCCAAAAAGTCCGGGTTACCGTCCTCGATAAAGGTCAGATCTTGGAGGTAGATACCCAGGAAGGGAATGCAAGGCGGGTTGACCGAGTGGATCATCTCACGGTATTCGGTGAAGTTGCGGTTGGCGCCCATAAGCTTGCGGATGTAGTTGAGGGTCTGGTTCGTGCGGTTGCCGACCATTTCCCATGTCCGCCGGAGACGGCCCACCGCGCTGTTGTCGAACGCAGACAGGATGGCCATGCACGTGTTGTAGTTGTTGAGCGCTCGGCAGCGATCGGCCACGAGTGCCCAGTGCTTGATCACGACCACACGCCGCTTGGCTTCGTCGTGCTCGAGGATGCTGCCCGTCACCCACGACGTGAGCTTGTTGCAGTAGTCGATCGACTGCTTGACGTGCACGGCCACGTCCGCACCGTCGTCGTCCCGGCTCCATGCCTTGTTGAGACACTCAATCGGCCGGATGCTGCTGTACAACTTGAAATCGACCAGACTCAGCTGGCGCGCCAGTTCGAGCGGATCTGTGTCGAGCAGGGTAATTTTGTTGATGTTTTTCGGCATGACGGGCGTCGGGCCTGTATTCGTGTTGGGCACGAGCTTCTTCAGGCCGTCGTCGGCGTCGATCTCGCGACGTTTGCGGATCAGGCGGATCAGCTGGTCCGCCGAGAACGAAGACGTGTCGCGGATGACGGTGTTGGTGAAGAATTCAAGGCGGTCGAGGATGAATTCATCTTCCTCGTTATAGTAGTTTTCGAGCCAGTTCTTCATGACGTTGAAAACACTGGAAGGTGGCGGGTGATTAATTCAAAGCTGTCGGTACTTTTTCTTCTTTCTGCACTTACCGAAGACGGATCAGTTTTTGTTTCTTATCCGACCAGGCTTCCAACTCCTCTGGTGTCAAATTCTTGGGTGCCACGAGCGTGTAGCGCTGCTCAAGGAGATTGACAAACTCCTCGGTGGTACAGAACGAGCGGTAAGTCAACAAAAAGTTAGCAATGAAGGATGTGTCGAGGGTATCGTGGAGAGTCAGGCGTTCGACCAAGGCCGAAAGCGTGCCACCTTTCAGCGCGCCTTCCGAGCTGAGCACAATCTCGCCGGGTGGGTGGTCGTGGCCGAGGAACCACTCATTGTTCGAGATCGTGCTGCGTTCGTCGGACTTGGTGCTCGGTTGACGCGACCGCACGGTAGGCGACGGCAGAGGAAGCGGCGGCGTAGATGGATCGGTGTTCATAAATTGCCAAGCACTGCTGTTATTCGAAGCCGAGGATGGTTGCCGTTGGGCACGCCGCGTCGGCACAGAGAGAGCGTTGTCTTCCTTCGCAATGGATCGCGCGCCCGTCTCGAGTGTATCGCTGTCGTATCCATCCTCCCCGGCCGGTGCGCCCATGACGCTGCTTCCGCTGCCGGCATCGTCGGCGCGGCGCGGCGAAGTTGGGTGGGCGGGCATGCTGGTGTCGCTGCCTGTCAAGGACTCCTTCGTATCCGACGTGCCGCGGCGCGCGAGTAAGATGCGACGCTGCCCAACAAGGAGCTGGATGCAGGCGAAAATGCGACCCAGCGCATCCTCCACGTTCAGCAGCGCCTCGTCGATCCGCGTCACCGAGCTCGAGATCGCCACGTTCACATCGCTCAGCGTCTGGATCGCGCCAAACAGGCGACCAAACGCGTCGTATAAATACTGTTTCTCGGCCTTGAATTCCGCGATCGCGGATGCAAGGCTCTTGTCCGCATCAGCAAGACAGATGCCCTCGAGGAGGACGAGGTATTGGCTGATCTGGCCCGAGATAGTGCGGAAGAGCGACACCACGTGGGTGCGCACCTTCATGGGCTGGGCGGCCGAGTGGCCGACCAGGTCGTCTTCGTGCTGCATCTCGATAGCGTGCGCGCTCGCAGCCGAGAGTGCCTCGACCGAGCCGTAGATTTGGTTGGCGTGCGTCTGCAAACTGACAAGCAAGTCCTGGTTCAGAGGGTATTTCGCCTTGGCCGGGGCTTCGTCCCCATTTTCTTCTGATTTGGCCTTTTTGTCCTTGATGAGACGCGGCGCAATGTGTTCGATGCGGACCTGCCGCTGCTGACACGCCGTGACAAAGTTGCGCACCGCGGCCAGGACGTCGCCGGCATCTTTCTGGAGCTTGAAAATGATGTCGGACGACATGCTAGGCGAGGCAGAGATCTCAGCCGCGATCTTGGCCGACAAGACGAGTTTCGAAAGCGACGCCATGACGGCGCGGTGCGGGTTGCGCAGCATCGGGTCTTGGGTATGGTGCGAGTCGCGTTCCATCAGGCCCGCGGCGTAGAGCATCAGCCGGATGCTCTCCACCACGGCTGCGGCTTGGGGGATAAAGAGGTGGCGTTGGTTCTGCTGTGCTGTCATGTTGAGCTGGTGGATCGCGAGCGCGATATCGGCTGACAGCTTCTGCCATGTCAACGGCTCGCCTTCGTTTGCGGTCGCAGTCGAGACCGACATGTTGGTCGTCGCCGCATCGTCGCCCATTCCTGTGGCGCGCGTAGGTGTGTTTGGCTCGGAGTCGTCCTCCTCGCCCTCCTGGCGTTTCTATGTAACAAGTGGGGTCAGCTGTTTTCGTGTTCGTGCGTCATGCGCTCAGGGTTACCAGGTGTCCTGTTGTCTTGTCAATTTCTTCATAGTCCCACGTGGTCTCCTGGGTTATGAGGTTGCAGAAATATTTACGCCCTTGAGGGGTTGTCCGCTCGACCCATTGTGACATGATCTGCACAGCGTTGCATCTGTCAGTATACAAACATGCTTCGGGTCAAACGCTTAATATGGTAGCCTACATGCTCTGCATCCATGCGGGATTCGTCGGCTGCCGGCTCTGAGGGTCGGGATGTATTGTGCTGATCGTCCATACCCGCGGCTGAGTCTAGACTGATGCGCTTGGTAGCCGCATCCACGAAATGGTCTTCGTCGTCCGAGTCCAGTGATCCATTGCGATGCGGTAAAGGCGTGGTAGGATTAGGCCGATGCTGTACGCTGCCCGTCATGCTGTCGTAGTAGTATTGCGACATGTCCTGAACGTCCTCATCGCTACCCGGTATGGTGGGTAGCATGCCACGCGCCCTTTGTTGTTGTTGCTGGTGTTGCTGGTGTTGGTGTTGCTCGTTTCTGTTGCGTGCGGTGGGGCGGACTGCTTCTGCCACGTCGGGATTCACGCTGACCATCTCGACATAGTTGCTAGGAAACCAGCCTCGCGCGCCATTGCACCTGCATCGCGTATGCATTGTGTTGAGCAGCAAGAAAAAAATGAAGCAGGATATGTTATTTTACCAGCCGTCCCACCATCCCGAATCGAGTTGCGCCAGGACATCAATAAAATCGTCTTTCTCGAAACTCAAAGATGACTGCTCAGGGGAGTGAAAAGGATGCAAAGCCCGGACAGTGCAGAGAATCCTTGGCATAGACGCCATGGCGATGATGGCGTGTAGATGAGGAGACGAGTGGAAAGAAAAAAAATAAAAGGCAGTGGAGTTGAAGGTTATGTTTGTCGTACGTTTCCTTAATGAATGAGCGGAGTTCACTAAACAGGTGCCTTGATGCCTGTGCGCCCGCCAAATGTGATTATCCGCTTTGCTTTTTTCCCCCCTCCTTCTTACTGCCTTACATACTGACGCATGAGCACGTTATGAAAAAGCTTCAAAATAAAAATAAAAAAAGGGAACATGAAAAAGGGTCTCTTTCCTCACTCTTTCTCTCTCCTCGCTTTGTTCCGCATATTCTGGGAGACTTTCTCTGTCCTGTATGGCTGCCTATGCTTTCATGCTGAGTGGCGGACTTTTTCATGACTATCCTATTCCTCCTTGGGCTCATCCCGTGATTGATATATTGTTTACTTGCTTGTTTTGCTTGCATCTTATATGATAACTTTTTACTTTATTTTTAAATTTTTTTGCTTGCGAACTTAATCTTGCGCGCGCATCTTTTTACTCCTGTCCTGAATCCTTCAAACTCCGATTGTTTTTTCTCCCCTCCATCAACATTCAGCCCGGGCTGTCGATCGTTACACACACGCGCACGCAGACACTAGAGACAGACCTTTTTTTTTCTGTCTTCCCGTACCTTTAGGTATATTATTTAACATCTAGTGCGCTCATTTTTGTCTTTACGCTCTTATCTACCTCGCTCGGACACTTGTATTTTCGAGATCGCTACAAAGGTGGGTTGGATTGTGTAAGCCGGGTGTCTCCCATCAGTAACGGGACACGATCAAATTTACTGAAAGAGTCTAATTCGCTCTTTCTGCTCGTGAGACCGTCCTCATAAACTGCCTGGAATAGCTTTTTTCTGTTGACCCACCCCTGGCCAACCCATGTCTCGCTCCCAACTGCATCGCGTGTTCATGCTATTACCAGGTAACCCATTCTATACCCCTTTCTTGGCCCGATTCCATCCTCTTGTCTTTTGTTGCATACTCCATGCCGCGTTTGCGTTAAATAGGGCTGCAATTGTTCTGTACGCCAGTGTCCCTTCTCCCCCGTACAACCTCCACCCAGGTAAACAAGAGAAAACCGATTCTGCTTGTTGCGTTTTCCCTGTGCGTTGGCAACAAAGGTTGCTTAGTACCATGGACCTCCTTTCTCATGCCCGTCCCTTTCATAAACACATCATGTTCATGGCAGGAGTATCCTATGCCTGACATTCCTTAACGGAAGGGCATGCTTTTTGTACATATAGCTTAATAGCGCATGCCTTCTAAATTTGTGTTGTCTTTGTTTGAAAAAGCGCCGAAGAAGTTCTAGATATAGCGCTTCCACATCAACTTCGGTCAATCTCCTCTTTACACACGATAAGAAAAGTCCGGTCCGCTACCCTTTTCGGTGGTCGTCGATCTGCCGATCATACCGCAAAATCTCACGTATCATTTCTTCCAACCTTATCTTTCTTCCATCTACATTAAAAAGTCAGCATGTTCCAGATCTGCGATATGCAGCCTACCAGCGACTGACAGATGCTGAATTAGATACTCTGCGCGAAAGGCAAACTAGACATTGTCATGTCAATGAGAGCATGGTGTATCAACGGATCACGCAGCAAGATTACTTAACCTACGTGAACATTTTCATTTGACAAACGCAACGGACGCTGGCGAACAAAATATTCGAGATACAGAGCCGAAGATCGATTTGCCTTAGAACTTGACCAGCTCAGTTAACGCGTCTAGTGATAAATATATGTTGCCTTTATAATTACTTATGCGTCTATAACGGAGAAGGCCACTGTAGACAGTCTTTCACAGCAGATGCAACTTATCTCAAAAAGCCAAGCAGTTTAACAGGTCGATAAAAGCAACCCTGAGTAGAGTACACTAAACCTCGGAACTACACTTCACGCTTCATACATTGCCGTGATAATTGACATATGATCAATGTATATTTTCATTACACTTAAAGTAGATTTTGCTACTGGAAAAAATAGAAACGACGCGCACAAAAGATCAAAATCTTGCCAGCAGGAAGAGAGGCAAAGCTGCATGTAGAATGAATGTGCTGTATTTCATAAATTATGTAATGTGAGCCAGCGACGCGGGCACAATGTCACAAGGATATATGTGTAGGGGTTGATGGCGCTTCTGCTGTCTTTCAAATTTTTTTTTATTTTTCGGTGCATTACCCAGTATATTGGTTTCAAATTCTGCTGGTGTCATCTCGTCCTTATCAGAGAGATACTTGCTTACAGTGAGAGGGAGCGTAGCGGGGGACGCAAGCAATGAGCTATTGGAAAGTTCAGCTTGTGATTTCATTGCAGATCAAAGTGATACCACACTAACCGGAAGAGGTAAGCGAGGCGGAAATGTTGTATGACGTCCGTATAGCAGCATAGCATATTAAATGGCCAGGCAAAAAAAAACAGTGAGGGATACAGCGCTGAAAACAGTAGAAAATAAGTATGGAAACCAGCCATTCACGAAAGAGACGACATCATACGTCGTCACATCTTGCATAAATTTCACTATCTCCGTCCCACGCACATTTTCTGCTTTCCGCTATCTTTTACAGCTGCTTTAATTTCATAATGTCGCAAGCTGACAACATGCCCCACCCCATTCACGATGCCCAGCAGCATATGCAAGAGGCGGGAGAGAAAGCAGCTGCCTACCAACGCCACCCAGAGCTGATTAAGAACGTCCACGAAAAATCCAAAGATGTGACAATCGGCCACCAGGGCGATCCCCGCGCGGTCGAGAGTGCATATGCTGCAGCCAACACGGCCCGTTTCGTCGAAAACTACCAGCTGCCAGATAAACCCCAAGCTGAGCCCAATTTAACATCGTTCGATAATCCGCAGGCCACCGCGGCTCAGTTCAGAAAGCCTGAGGATGGTAATGAGCAACTGATGCAGGATGCAACGCGCCACGGCGAGTACACAGGCGAAATGAATAATCCTGCCACTAACCAGAGCGGTGACCCCAATTATTCGGCGCAAGGTTCGTCAATGCCTGAGGGAGCAGCACCGATATCGACACAACAGCAGGCGCAACCGCAGTTGACACAATCGCAAACACAACCCCAGATGCAACCCCAGATGCAACCACAGCAGATGCAGGCGCAGCCTCAGCAAGTGCAACCGCAACCGCAAATGCAACCACAAATACTATTGCAGACACAGCCGCAAGTGCAGCCACAACAGATGCAACCGATGATGCAGCCACAGCAAGCACAACCGCAGATGCAGCCACAGACACTGCAGCAGATGCAGCCACAGATGCAAACACAGCCGCAGACACAGACACAACAGCAGGCGCATCCACAGACACAACAGCAGGCGCATCCACAGACGCAACAACAGGCACCTCCACAGACACAACAGCAAGCACCTTCACAGACACAAAGGCAGGCGCCGCAACAGATACAACAGGGGGAGCAGCCTCATCAACGGCAAGAAACAGAGCCAACTACAGAATCCGAAACGCAACAGACACCAGCAAGCGACATAAAACCCAAAAAGGAAAACAAACTGAGACGGCTATTTTGCTGTGGCGCATAACGAAAACCCCAAATTTTTTTATTCGTCGTCATCGATGGCGGGTCGTGTTACTGCATTTCGCATAAAGTACATGAAGCGACGTCCGTATTCCATCGCATTTACAGCCGAAATACCGTGCTATAATTTTGAATTGAATTCCTTTAGTACCCTTATTATGTCACGCTCCATATAATAACAAAAGCTTACCTTGTCTTGTGTCAAACTTTTCCAAAAATGCTCTGCCTTTTTCATAAAATTATAGGGTGTCAGGATGTCAATGACACCCATGAAATAGAGCAAATGGGTCGACCGGTTCTGCTCATCTGTGGACTGGAAGCCTCCATCCTCAGAATAGAATATACAGTAGCGTCGTCTTTTTTCCCCAAAAGTGTGAGCGCGCGATTTGGATATATCTATATTAAAACACATACTCTTCGGATGGACTCTCGGGCAGTTCCGAGGAGCGTAGTTGGACTGGGTTGGTGTATTTGAGGGCTTTTCGAACAATGTCCGCCTTGCTTTCACGCTTTCCCGTCTGTCGTAGTGAATTCTGCCGTTCTAGTTCTCGGGTGTGTGGCTAATACAAAAAGTGAGCGCTCATTAAATGGGAACCATTTACAACATACTCGAATCATTTGCAGATTATTATCTCGAATTCCTTCGGTGTTGCCGCGGTGCATGTCATGTATACCCACCAGTAAGCTGTAATCCATGATGTTCAGCTTCTGCAGGAAGGCCACATCCGCTTCAAGCTGGTCCAACAAGCGAGACCGTTTCATTGGTCCAAACTCGAGCTTCATATCATTGTTGACCCAGTTTTGATCCTTGAGTACCGCGTGTGGGTTCTTTGCAATCACATCATCGGGCGTTTGGCGCCCAAAAGTGGACCCTTTTAGGTCATAGGTCTCATGGATGTCTTTGCTACCCGGGAAGACATTTCCCATCACCACAAAATGAATTTTTCGTCCACGTGGTAACTTGATACGGTGCAGACCGTAGAAACGACATAGCAGTGTGTTTTGGTTCGCGCAGACATGCTATGGCACATTTTGAGCTTTCACGTATTGATTCTCCCTACCTCTCCCTTCTTCTTTTTTTTTTTTTGTTTTACCTCGTAGTAGATTTTGAGTATCTTGCGCATAAACTTGTGTTCCGAGTGATGAATCGTCTTGATAATAAACCGGTAGTCACGTGAATAGTAGAAGAAGCTTCCACTTTTTCCGGGCGAGGTGAGCTCCGAGAGAATGTACTTGTTGGTTAACGACATCTACAAAACAGTAGTCTCAATAAAAGAAAAGAATAAATTACTGCAAAGACGTTGTTACCATGTAGTCAGCTGCGTCGATGTGAAAGCGCTCTCGCAAATTTCGGAATACCCAAGGGGCAAAGTCTAAGTAGACGGATCAGCATATTCTCGTTTTACAGTCTCAAGGGATCACCTTTGAATTTGAAATCATATTTGACGCCTGGTGTCAGCTCATTGCCTGTACTATGTGTTTGTTTGGTGAACATCATATACTATGCAAAAGGAGCGGGGGTATGATTTACATGTCAAACACGAGCTTATGTGCAGCTGTAAAGTCCTCAGGGGTCAAATCGCGCTTCATTTTCGCCGACACGCGTCCCACCTGCATATAAAAGTCAGTATAAGCGTCACCTTTGGGGGGGGGGGATCTATACTTGCCGCAATACGGATGCCAGTGAGCATATCGTACCTAAATGTTGCATAATTGCGTTAGTAAAAGGGTTGATGCCGATCTTTTGTATATCTACATGAGTTGGTAATTCTGATGCCCTTCCGCTACACGTGTTCCCACCAGAACACGGTCATCGTCATCGTCGTCCACGTCTGCATAGTTCTTTCTTCGTCGAGACGCCCGGCGTGCGGCGCGTCGCGCGGTGATCTCTGCTTCGAGGGCGGCCTGTTCGTCCGGTTTGAGGTCACCCAAGTCGATGGTAGGCTGGCGCTGCATCTGGGCGATTGTGACGAAGTGCGCGTCGGTGGAGGTCGTGGAGCGGGTATTACGGCGTTCTGCACTGTTGTTGGTGATATCGCTGAGCCATGATTTGGTGCGGTAGAGACTGTTGTCGTGGCTCGGTCCATGTGTCTCGATGGGCGATGAAGGGGAGAGGCGGTTAGGGGAGGCAGGGCGGTAATTTGATGGATGTGTGGTATCGTTGAGGGGATGCACGGCACTCAAGGCCCCGCTACTTGGGCGGCGGCGATGCTGTTGCTGTTGCTGTTGCTGCTGTTGCTGCTGCTGTTGCTTCTGCTGAAGGACAGGAATTGGCTGGTCTTGTCGCGCTGTCTCCTTCATGAGAGTTGGGTCCTCGATATCGACAGCAGTCATCAATTTCCTTTTTCTAAGACGTCTCTGATTTTTTCTTCTGATTTTGCATGAAATGGCATCATGTTTTTTAAGGACCGGCAAAACAGGGAGCTTTACGCCATCACGTCTTACCTTGAGAGGACGGATTCCGTTAACGAATGGAATGAGGCTAATGGCGAAATTGGAATCTCGTCTGCTCCTGTCGTATTCAACCCAAGGCACGTAAAGAAATAGAAAGCGTAGGAGAGAAAGGAAAGGAATACAAAGACAACCGACCCGTTCGGCAGTTTTTTTTTTTTGTGTATGTCGATCCAGCACAACATTTCTAGCCCCTCGCTTATCCTCCCTTACTTCTCTTGCCCTTCAACCAACGCCACGAGATAGAATAGAGCTGGTTTATGCAGGTCATGATTTGACACTATGCATACGCATTTATCCTTGCAGCGATCGTCGCTCAGCACAGCCCTTGGATATACCATTGGCAACATTCTCCAGCATATCCAATTTTTGTACAGCCTAAAGCAGCAGCAGCAGCATTCTTGTTATTCAGCTGCCCTATAGCCTATAATGTTCCCAATCGAATGTGATCAATCACTGACCCATATGAAAAATGACATTCTCATTCGATGAAACAATCTGTTAAAGCGGTTTCGACAGGCCGTACGTGAAGATAATTGGGGCCGAGCAGTTTCTTCACCCTCAAAGCACGACATATCATTATGTGCATTGTCAGCCTTAAACAAAATTAAAAAGGCACGAAATATGGTAACATTTTCCATATTTGTGCCTGTAAAGAAGCGCGTTGGAAAGTTTTCTATCACTGGCGTGCCCTCATTACGTTACACACAGCAGTTGAATAAACGATACATGCAGCTAAGCACTGAGTATTCTACTATTACGGAGAAGACCTTCAGGAATAGCATTTGCTACTGTGTAACAGCGACTCAGTGATGATAGGCCTACAATAACAAGCTCATCTAATGGTGCACCTCCTTCCTAATCGTAACATTTGCAACGTGAGGGTATGTTTTTACAGTCATGCATATACAGCTATACATACTGTACATACAGTGCCCCTCGCGCCACTTGCGATACAGTAGACGTGAAGATAAAGCTGTCACTGGGTGGACGACATGTCTTTCAGGTAAAATATTTGATACTTGCATTCCTTTTCCAGGCACTTTTTCAGCCACTTGCTCTTCGTGTCTATCAGCCATCGGTACGTGCGAATAGCACGATCGCAGGTAAAAACCTGTTCCCCTCACTTCCGACTCGGATTTCTTGCGTAGAATGAAAGATTTTTTTTATATGCTCAATTTTGTTGTTGGGGTAACGTCTATAAATCTTTTTGCTGGAGATGGATGATATGAACACAATGATCGAAAGTGTTGGGTCACAAGAAACAATAAGCCTCACTGTCAATTACTGAGCAGTAGACATGTACATTTGTTGAAGGAAGCGCTTTTGGATCTTGCCACCAGGTGTACGAGGCAGATCATCGACGATGTAAATGCCACCGCGGATACGTTGATAGTCCAGTACTTGGCTGTCCACAAATGCCTGCAGCTCCTGCTTGATTTCTTCTTCGGGCTTATTGCCTTGAACATCCTCAGGCAGCTGAATAAAGGCGGTGACCATTTCCGTCACTTGTTCCTTATCATACACACCAATGACGGCGCAATCGAATACAAGCGAATGCGTCAGCTGTATATAGAAGAAAGACAAGAAGGAAGGAGATTAGCTCATGCTACATGGTTTAATTTTCCATGTGTTGCATACCAGAATAGACTCGATATCCTTGGGGTAAATCTGAAACGTGCACATACAAGTCAGTAAAAGCCTATCACAATCTAGAAGTCGTATACATACGTGGAAAAGCTGGTATTTGATCAGTTCCTTGGCACGGCCGACATAGAAATAGGTACCCGTTTCTGGGGAGATACGGAAGAGATCACCGGAATGCATAAAGCCGTCCTCATCGATACAGGCCTTTGTTGCCTCGGGCTGGTTGTAATAGCCGATCATGACTGTGGGAGCCTTGATACAGAGCTCACCCACCTCGCCTACAGGTAACTCTACAAGCAAAACCCGTACAGTAGGTTAATAATGGACTACGTACAGACTATAATAATCAACTCACCATTGCCATCAGGGTCAACAATTTTGGATTGGCAACGAGGGCCAAGGGGACCCAAGCTTCCTATAGTGGAAATAAGGTAAGATATTTGTTCTACCACAAATAATCGATACCGATATGCTCACCTTCAATTGAGCTGTCCCAGCTAGGCTTCAGCATACCGAGGACTTCGGTCATAGCATAAACGTTGATTATCTGAATACCAAGTCGCTCCCTAACGCTCTGAATAATGGACAAATCCACCATGGCACCACCACAGTAAACCGTCTTGAGCGTTGAGAGATCATATTCATCCACCCAGGGCTCCTTTGCCAGCACATTGGCAATCCACCTAAGTTATCAATGTTGAGAACATGCCTGCTATACGACTTGAAACTAAAACCTACGGCTGCATCAAGGTTCCAGTGATTTTGTATTTTTGGATCACCTCGCAAAGCTGGCGGACGTCCACATTTTCGCCGGCGTTTAAAATGTAGTGGGGCGATTTGAATTTGATGGCGATATGCATGGTGATGACAAGCTGGCTCGAGTGGTGGAATTCGGTATAGACGAGCGCAGGCATGTTGGTGCGGGGGAACCACTCTGTAAAGCACATGGTGCCGACCATGTTGCGCTGCGAGATGGTGACAGCCTTCTTATTGCCGGTCGTACCCGAGGTGAAGTAAAGGTAAGCGGGTGTGACAGGCAGCTGATCTGGGGTATAGCGCTTGGGAGCAGCAGCGGTGATCTCGTCGCCGGCGAGTTGAGCATCAATTTCCTCAAAGGTCACAGCACCATACGGGACACCGGCCATATCGGCCGCTTTGGCAGCCTTGGCCTGCGTGGCCTGGTCGCAAATGACAAGCTTGGCTTCGACAAGACGCATGTTCTCCGACAGACCCACTGCCGAGTAGTTGTGGTCGACCGTACCAGTGATACCACCTGTCAAGGATGTAGCCTGTCAGAAACATTGCCATAGACTGTACTTTTCAAACGTACCGATAGTAACTGCAGCGTGCAGCGCAACTGGATATTCGATCTACAAGCAAGAGATTAAAGGAATGAGAACTTGGATTGTGTCATCGGGAAGGCGCCGATACCGCGCAGATTTGTTTTTAACGTACATGGTTCTGGGAACAGATGATCAAAACATCGCCGTCTTTCCAACCGTACTTTTGCTGTAAAAGACCGCCAAGTTTGAGCACTCGGGCACGCAAGGTCGACAACGTATAAAAGCGCGACGGATCCTGGCAGTCGGTATAGATGAGCTGATTTTCATCGGCGCCCTCCTCCTCGAAGAGCATTTCATACAGGCTGACTTGTGGCAGATCATCCGCAGGGATATTGGACGCAGCAACCATGGCAGTTAAAAGATAACGATAACAAGTACGAACGAAATCGAAAGAAAGGGAGAGTAGGATCAAAATAACAGGTTTAAATGATATCTTATCCATCAAAGAACTTTTTTTTTCCTTTTCTTGTGTCACTGAGAAGCGGGACAACATTTTCACCAAAGGCGAAAATTTGGCAGGTTTTTCGATTCCGTGAGTTTACCCTTGTACCCTAATCTTCGTTCGCAGATCCAATTTTGCATAAAAGGTATAGCACCACTGCTTTTTGGCGTCGGACAACATAAATGGTACCGGTTCCCCGTCCTTTCACCTTTTTATTGCCTCTAATGTAAAAGGACCATCCAATACGTGTTTCACCAGCGAGACCATGGTATGAACGGAAGGACGCGGTGTATGAACTGTTTGCTCTCTGGTTTATCCACCCCTGTAATCTGAATATGTCTTCTTTTGGTGATTATTGCCCTGTGGCAAAGGAAAAAAGAATTAGGCAAATCTATCATGTTCGATCGTCGATGTGTCCTGTGCGCATGAATGTCGGGTGGCCATGTGGGATGCGTGGGAAGATCGGTCAAAGGCACATTCAACGTATGGAGGGAGATTTCACCGAGATGCCCCGCTCATCTGCGCACATGTATCGTAAGAAAAAGAATTGATTGAAATGAACCCGGGATTTTTGTGTCAAAATTCATAAAACAGTTACGCCCTGATACTAACGGACTCGAGGAAAGTACTGGTTGCCTCCACCACGATGCTATTGTGTTTGGGCGCGTATAGTTTAATAGATCTTCCGTCGAAGATAGATGTGAGTTTTTGTATTGCATCTTCCATGTTTTTGTTGGCGATATCATCGTGCCGAGGCTCTCGTTGAACACACTTGCCGCACTAGGGGATATTCTGGTCGGTGGCAAATGATCATTTTATCGGCGGGGGGAGGTGGGGGGGGGGGGGGCGGGGGGTCGCGAGAGCCGAGGCTTCATGAGTGAGGTCAGACGAGTTGCTGTCATCCGAATCTACAAGTATCTATATTACATTAAAATAATTTGTGATATTCTTCAATGGGTAAAGCAGGAACGGCAACAGGAATAAACAACAGTCCTCTGACCAAAGCATTTTTAAAAGACAGAAACATTTGATAATTGAAGGTGCAGGCGCCGTCTGCATACAGTGAGTTGCGAAATCTCAATACTGTTATATTCACTCTTGGCACTTCCTACGTTGCACAACTAATTTCACTGTTTCTCTTTGTCAGGAGATGCAGAAAGGATACAAAGGCTACTTCCGACCGTGCGGAGCGGAACGCATGGAGTACACTATCGACGTTAAATCAAATACTATACATCCCATCATTTTGCAACTGCTGTGCCGCCGTCTGTCTCCCGGATTTGCCTGCGTTCGACCTCTTGACCGGAATGCCGATGTCAAGAATGACACAAGTCTGATACAGAGACCAATGTACCTGGATTCCCCTCCGGCTACTACCACAATTTATCCCGGGACGTCATGCGTCCCCAATGGAACCCGCGCGGGCGCGCTCCCCGCCTTTATAACCCCTAATGCTTCTGCCATTAGCGTCGAGTGCGCAATATTTTTTCTGTCTCCATCAGCTTTACGAAAATTACTAAAGGCAACGATTGTTGCCCTCTGTCTGGAATGCTGTCCTTGTAGTAGACAACTGCGTGTACCCCTTATCCTGTCTATGGCAGAAATTTCCCGGGGCTCATGCTGTTACTATAAACTTTACCGAAACCTTGTTTCACGAAATTTTTGGGTTTCAATACAATCGATGTACTGTCAATAGCACCAAAAAATTGATCCTTGCATCTTTAGGTGCGTACGCAGCTACCATTAATATGTTGTCGAGCTTTTTTCATCAATTCTCTCGGCCATGATAGATGCATGATGTCCATCTAGGCAGTACATGTCATATATGACATACAGACGTTCAAGAAAAGTGCATGATACCACCAGTTGTATTTTGCTGACATCTCGCTTCCCTCAGTCCCCGTCCCAGGAGATGTCAACAAATCATCTCACCAAAAGTTTTTCCGGTATAGCGCTCTTCTGGCTTTCTCACTCACATACAGGCGTTAATCGCTCATCTTTAGTAAGTCTCCTCTACCAATGAATTTCAGCTTTCCGTGTTATGTAGGGAAACTACTGTCTCCTCAAAGACTGCGCAAGCACGGGCGACGCTTTTTCATCCATTGATTAAGAAGAGCTATAAAAAGGGTAGCAAATTGCTTACTACAGAGTAAACATTGAATCAGCAAGAAATACCATGCGCTCTATCCGTTTCATAGTTATCACGGCCTTCATCTGTCTTTCCGGTTCTGCCTAAGCAAATTCGGAGAATGGTCAACTCTAAACGATTCTCCTGGTGAAGAAGGACGGGGAGATGGAAGAGGTCCATTTTTTGGAGGTGCTTGCTTTCCTCGATATCGGCAGCATGATTGGTAGGCCCTGAGTCAGTTAAAACGGGTACTTCTACCGGCCGCGTCAGGTATGTATACTTTTGTTATGCTGTTCCTCTCATTTAGTTTGTCACGAGCAACAATTTCTATGTAGCCTTACTGCACTAGATAAAGGTAACACATGCATGCATGATAACATTTCCTGGGAATTCTGCAGAGTTTTGTGTTCTTTTGCCATTCAAAATTGGTTCTGGAGACTCAAGCGCATGAGAGTTTGATCGTCAGCATGCAACTAGAATTTGTAAGACCTCTGTACAACACCTAAGATAAAAGCAATGAGTAACTCATCAACAATGTCGTGAAGAATTAGGAAGCCCGTAGATCACACAGTTACGACTATAACTGCGTAAGCAGCACTCATGGTATACAATGAGATACAGTAGTAGCTGTTTCCATTTAAAAATCAATATGGTTTTATGTGGTGGAATGTTAAAAATACATTCAAATGCCTAAGGCAGAGTGCTTGATGGACGAAGTATATGATATATATAAAAAGAGATTCTAAACGTGATTGTCATATCATGAAAAAGGAAAAGAAGAAAAGAATGGGAGGTCCGTGCACTGTGAGAAAATATACGCGAGCTCACCAAAAATGGTTGTGACGACGCTCTGTCATTTCGCCTTTAGGATACCTGTGCAGATTTGTTTACCTGCAGAAACGGGATATTATCACATGAGCCCTTCGAAACGCCATGCTGCTGTGAACAACGAAAAGTACCACATATATACACCCCATCTCCCTTCCTTCCCGGAAACACCCCGGCTTTGACAAATAGAATGCAATGATGATGACGAAGTTGAGTGTGTCATGCAGCTGATATATCGCGCAAAGATCATGCGACACCAAATTGGATTTATTGGCTCGTTGGATGCGCTAATGACATGTAACACGCGTAAAGTTCCAAAGCTTTCGATGAGCCCTTTACATACAGGAGTGTACATACGCAGATAAAAAAAAAACTATGTACACTGATCACTGGAGTGATTACCTGATTTTACCTATCTGTCTTGCTACTCAGTGACTGTTCCATTCATGCGCTAGTATCGTCATATGATGAAGGAACAATTGTATAGCACATAAATGAAAATAGGTTGGTGGGTGAGAGCGTCCGTACGCAAGCACTACGAAAAATACCTCAGTAGCCATTATAGCTATATTGAACAAGAAGAGGGGTGCACTCCTTGTTTCTTCGAAAGTGTTTCGGTCCGAAACACCAGCCTCACCCCGTGTATGAGAAAGAGATGTTCCCATTACTGTCGAGGTCGACTTGCAGATAGTGAGAAGAAAAAACGAGTGCACGAAGGACCGTGGGAATGCGTAGTTGGAGATCCTCTTGTCAAAAATGACATGTACTTTTTTCTGTCCAAGAAGTTCACAACACATGGCGTACATCGTTTGCGTATTAGCAATGACGTATTACTATTCGCAGAAAAAGATATTTGTACACAGCACTGTTTGTTTATATTATGCTTGAATTCGCGAGCTTGTATACGCGCATCATCCTTATACTAGGTTATATTGATTTTTGATGTGCAGTGGGAGTTTTCTGCGTGTGAGCGGTCGAAGTAATTGTTGTAATTAAGGAAGCTTCACTGACGTCTGATATTTTTCCCTGATTTCTTACTTGCGGATACTTCGATTGACACCAGGGCGTTCTTCACCATTGCAGATCTGAATCGGATACTGAGGCGATTTTCAAAAAAAATGCGGACTCACGGAGCATTAGACCTGAATGAAGTACGCGTTTTATCTCCAGCCAGATTGTTCGTCGTTCCGAAAAAAAATGCGGAGAACAAAGAGTGAGGCGGACAGAAAATGACACATCAGACGGGGCGGTGTACCAAGCAATGACAACTTCAATCATTCATTCCCAACATAGCGGTCAGCCACGCGACTCAATGGCGAGCTCAAGGACTGCTGTTGAGATGTATTTTGCCTACAGACATTTTTGACACTGTGTCCTTAATGAAAATCCGTGTGAAGCGCATGGGTGAAGAACTACACAGAGACCGAATCATATAGAACAACCAAAAGTGAGTCATTTGTGCTCAGCGGAGAGGAGTGTGGGACATGCAGAATTATCTATCTGTGAAGTGGGTGAGAATTCAGATGATTCCCCTTTTTCGTCGTTTGTGATACGCATCACGCCATGGACAAAAAAAAAGGGGAGGGGGGATCGAAGAGAGAGGGAAGCAGAACGACAAGGAATTATAAAAAAATAGAGCTTGTTGTAGTTGCCCGATTTGGACTTTTGGACAAAAAAAGTTCTGCGCGAACCAATGGTAGTGGCCCAATGACCGGAGGCTTCCGTGAGTAATACAATCCCCATTCACGATTTTTTTTGTGCTTTTTTAATCATCTTTCAGTCGCCTTTTTTCTTCTCCTTCATCTTTCATTTCTTCTCTTCATTTTTACCAGTCAATCCTCGCTCATGACCGTACCCACTTACACCTCGCTCGCGAGTCAGGTCGACGCGGTGCAGGAAATCGCAGCGGCGACAGGAGACCTTGATCTCCTGCAAGCGGATCGGCCGGGCTATGGCACGCGGAACATTTTAGAAGTCTCGTTCAACATGGTGAACGCAACGGTTGGCGCAGGCGTGATTGGTCTCCCAATGGCAATCTACTACGCTGGTTTCTTTAATGGCCTCATCCTGTCGGTGATAGTGGGCATCTTGACGTACCTGGCGGTGCATACAATGATCCTGGCTGCCAAGCGGGCAGGTGTTTACAAGTTTGCAGCGCTCGGCGAGCATGTGCTCGGTCGACCTGGATTCTACCTCTTGAATCTGATGCTGTTCATCCAGTCGGCCGGTTCGTGTGTCAGTTACATTATCAGTAAGTTTGTGTGAATGAAAACGGCGAATCGGAATGGGGCTGCATGGTGTGCGATTTTACTTATCTCATTCTATTCAGTTGTCGCTGATACACTCCCTGTCCTATTGGGTCTTTATCTGCCGCAGTTCCCTTTCTTGGCACACCGCGAGCGCATGACTATCCTCATCTCCGTGCTCGCTGTAAGTCTCTCACAGACACACATGTTTGTCATTGTTGCTTATTGACTGAACTTTATCTGCTACAATGAAGATATTCCCGTTGAATTTGCCCCGCTCGATCGGAGCCCTTGCAAGCTGGTCTACCGTCTCCGTCCTCCTTTTACCCGTCATGATTATCACTTTCCTCATCCGCGCACCGGCCTACGCCCCTCTTCATGACGCGCCCCTCACGTTCCTTGGCGAAGACCCGATTTCGGCGCTGGGCATCATGTCCTTTGCGCTCGTGTGCACTCAAGTCGCGCTCAGCAATTTCTTGTCGCAGCGCAATCAATCGGTGTCGGGCTGGCGTGCCACGACGTTCGTGTCGACCCTGATCAGCTGGTCGATTTCGATGGCATTTGCGTTCATTGGTTATCTCAGCTTTGGCAAGGACGTGCAGTCCAACATCTTCTCCAATTTCCCCGCAGAGGATAACGTGATCAACGTGGGTCGTCTCGCATTGGGTGTCTCCATGATCCTGACCGTTCCGTAAGTTTCACATTTCTCCATGTGGGTTTTTGTTGTTGTTATTTTTGCTCACTCCCAATCATATGAAATCTATAGGATGGCATTCTATCCTGCGCGTGATGCTGCGCAAAAGATCCTGGGGTACGAGACTGCCGACCGGCAGCCATCGACCCTGCAGCACCATGCGGTCACGGTGGTCCTGTTTAGCGTCTTCCTTGTCCTCGGTGTGAGTGTGCATTCACTCGGCAAAGTCTACTCCGTTGTCGGTGGCGTTGCATCGTCCTTCCTGGCCTACATGATGCCCGCGCTGGCGTACCTCGGCATCTTCCACCCTACTTGGCTGCCCTGGCAGACTCGCTCGCAAGAGCAAACGCCCTTGTTAATCAAGGAGGGCGAAGATATGGAGGCACAGCCTGCCTTGGCGTATGACGTTGGCACCATTGTCTGTCTCCTCTTTGGTTCCTTCTTGATGTTCTTTACCCTGGTGAAGGCATTCATCTCCTAAGGGCATCGCCCAATTATATATATATATACCTATCAGGACTTCGATGATACCCCCTCATAACTCAGCGTGCACGCGCACGCGCACACAGACATCCTCCTTCTTCTATGACTTCAGATATACATAGTAATAAACACATCATTAGATAACATGACAATGCAAGTGAGGCAGAGTACCTGTGTGGTTAAGTCGTGTACAGAGCCGTTGAGTTGAGCAAGTAGTAAAGTTCTTAGTGATAAGTGTGTATGTGCGCCTGGTGACTGTCGAATGAGCGAGGACGGAATAGTGTGCTTCCCCGCAAAATGTCAAATCCTATCTCTCTCTCTATTTTCACTATAAATGCCTCGTGCCGGTGGTACATTAACAGAAGATCGACGATCAGCAAGTAAAGCAAAGCATGCTTCACCAGCCAACGTTCGACTCGCTTCGCACAACAAGACGCGCGTCGCTTACTTCCACGACGAGGGAGTCGGCAACTACCATTATGGGGTAATGACAACACGGCCAAACACGAGAAAGAAGAACGATCTTTTGTGAAAAACGTTGCATAACGACGGATCCATCTACTCTGTATAGGAGCGGCATCCTATGAAGCCGCATCGCCTGACATTGACCAATCATCTCGTGCTCAAATATGGACTTCACGACAAGATGGAGATCTTTCAGCCGAGACGAGCCACCGACGACGAGATTCTCGAGTTCCATGCTGCGGACTATGTCGACTTTCTCAAAAGGTATGGTTTGTCATTTGATATATACATACATGTATATGTATGTAATATTAGGTGGAGAGGCTGATAGACCCGTTGGACGGATGATTAGAGTGACGCCGGATAATCAAAAGGAGTTCGAGCAAGTCTTTCAGCGATTCAACGTGGGAGACGACTGTCCTGTGTTCACAGGCATCTACGAGTTCTGTCAGCGCTACGCAGGTGCATCGATTGAAGCGTCGCGTAAGCTGATCGCGGGTGGGGCCGACATTTGCATCAACTGGTCCGGCGGCCTGCACCACGCCAAAAAATGCGAAGCCAGTGGGTTCTGCTATATCAACGATATTGTCCTCGGCATCCTGGAGCTCTTGAGGTGAGAGCAGTGACAGACATTTTGATGGAGACAAAAAAAGGCCAACTCATGATGTTTATAGATACTTTCCGCGTGTGCTCTATGTGGATATTGATATCCATCACGGTGACGGCGTCCAGGAGGCGTTCTACACAACCGACCGCGTCATGACAGTGTCTTTCCATAAATACAACGGCGATTTCTTTCCGGGCACAGGCCACATTGACGAGATCGGCTCCAACCTGGGCAAATATTATTCACTGAACGTGCCCCTCCGCGATGGTATCGACGACGAGCAATATATCTGGCTCTTCAAAGCCGTGATGGAGGCGACAATCGGCACGTACCAGCCGTCTGCAATCGTCCTGCAATGCGGTGCGGATTCGCTCGGGTGCGACCGTTTAGGCTGCTTCAACCTGAGTATCGAAGCGCACGGCCGGTGCGTGCAGATCATCAAAGACTTCAAGATCCCGCTGCTTGTGGTGGGAGGTGGTGGCTATACCGTACGGAACGTGGCACGGTGCTGGACGTACGAGACGTCGATCCTCGTCGATACCGAGCTCAGCAACGAGCTCCCCTCCAACGAATACATTGACTTTTTCAAGCCCGACTACCAGCTCCACCCACACCTGTCGGGACGCGTCGAGAACCAGAACGACCAAGCCTACCTCTTCAAGTTGCGCGAGCGCGTCGTCGAGCAACTGCGGTACCTCGATGCGGCGCCAAGCATACAGATGCAGGAGATGCCGCCCAATATACAAGGGTTCTTGGAGGACGGCGACGACGCGATGCGCGAGGCAGAGGAGGACTCGGAGCTGGGCAAGGACACGCGCCCGGTAGCCAAGGCACGGCTCGAAAATGAGTGGTACGAAGGCGACGATGATAATGATGGCGAGGCCATGGATTCCGTATGGCACAAAGATAGTGCAGCGGCTGCTGCTGAGGACACTATCATGTAATTTGTAGATAGATATGTATACGTATTTGGTATTCCTGATTATTCCACTTAGCCCACTAAACCCTTCCCCCCTTTTTATCCGTCAACCTTTCCGAAGATGCCCTTGTTTACCATAGTATCTATTTCGCCTTTCTCCTCTTCCTCTTCTTCTTCCTCTCTCATTCTGTCTTTCTATTTCATTTCTCCTCCCGTACTTGTTGTAAGTAGAATCATGTATGCATCGAATGCTCCTTTCTTTTTAATTGTAATACGTCATTTGGTCATTCGTATGGGGTATATAGGCTTGTGTGAGGTGGTGAGGGCGAGTGGTAGAGGGCATGTGTGGAGGAGAGAAATACGAAGAGGAAGGTGAGGGCGTAAAGGCAGGCGAGCCGTGGTTCGCGTTCGGTCGTGGAGAGGGCGGGAGATTGAGGTGAGCAATCGGCATGGACTTGGCAAACGGGTGTTTGGATTGGATCAGGGCGGCATAAATTTCCAAGAGACAATACACGTCGCCGGAGGCGTACTCGATCTGCTCGGGCGTCAAGGGCCGCTGCTCCCAGTTACTCATGCGCTGGCGCTTATTCATAGTACGGCCGAGGAAGGTCCGGACAAGACCGCCGAGGCCGCCCGTTTTGTTAACGTGCTTAAAGTCAATGAGCTGGTGGATGGGCAGCTCTGGCTTTTCGCCCGGCATGGCCCCGCGCAACAGCGAGATATCACCCGTGAAGTCGTACGCTGGCCAAGGAAAAACAAAGATAGTTAGCAATGCATGGGGAAGGGGCCTCAATATGTCTCTTTTTTTTGCATACCCAGCTTGATGATATCTTTGGAAGCAAAGAGTTCCTGGATAACTTGATATAAGAACAGTAGAAAGGCTCTGTTCTCGGGGATGAAAGCGGTATAAAAGTCAACGAGGAACACCGCGCCCTGATCGGTAGCGATCTGGAGGAGGGCTGTCTTCATCACTGACTCATCGCGAGCAAAGGAGGGCACCCACTCGGTGTCGAGGCTGCAGACCTTGCTCTGGCGGAGGACAGACTGCATCTGGCGGGCGATTTCGACCGTATCCACCATGATGGGTTGGATGTGGTAGGGCATTTGGTAGTAATGCTCTTGCTCTGGAGGAGACGTCGACCGCTTGCGTGCCTGAAACGCGGAGCGGTGGGGCAGCATCTTTTCATTGTCAAAGTAGCCGAGCTGACGATCGCGCATGGGCAGCGCATTGTAGGCAATGAAGAAGGGTTGTTGCTTAAGACAGGACGCGAAATGCGCAGGCGCGAGCGGGTCCTGAATATCGACGAGCTCCTTGATGGCCAACTTGGCCAGCACGGGATCCTCTCGCGTGAGCAGCAGGATGAGACCGTTCCAGTTGGCGCTGGCTTGGATAGACACGTTGTTATTGTCTGCGTTTTGCTGAATCGCGCGCTCGGTGATCATGAAGCGGAGCGAGGCGTGCCGCTGCGATAGCCAGATAAAGTAGTAATCGTCGCGAAGAGACGCGTCCATGTCTTGGGCCACGGTCGTGGCACATTCGCGGAGGGCCCGCATAAAGTTGGGGTCGCGGAGTCGGGTCAAGGCCGGCAGAGATTTTGCATCTTCGTCAACGGAGTCCAGTAGTTCTACAATCAAAGATAAGAAAAAAAAAGTGTGAGACCATGTGACATGTATTAAACACGATTCGTGTTTTACCTCGCGGGACGACATCGAGTGAGCCAGCATAAATATATCGAAACTGGATATTCAAAAAGCGGAGGAGACGTCGGCCGAGATCAGGCAAACCGACGACGTAGGTGGGCAAAAGTTTCTGGGCTTGGCTGATATTCATGATCTCGATGCTAAACTGCTCGACGGGAAAGGCGTCAAAGAGCTCGAGGCAGCGGATGGATTTGATGCATTCTGTGTAACGCGATTGCCGCAAGAGCTCCTTGCACAGGTAGATGCCCATTGGCTCCGCATGACCGCCGCGGCCGAGCACGTCTCTGAGCTGAAAGGTGGTGATAGCATAGTGCACGACGATCACGAGACACTCGGTGTGGGCCATCTCGACACACATGGCCTTGTGCTCGTCCGTGATGGTATATCGCCTCTGCACGTCTTTGGGGATGCCCAGCAAGTCGACGAGTGTGACCGTTCTTTCTTCGTCCTCGTCGTCCTCCTCTTCGCCGTCGTCATCCGATTCGTTCTCGTCTTCGCTGTCTCCTGCTTCCTCCGGTTGCTGTTGCTTGTCATTTTGTGGAAGATCATCGTCGTCAAAGGAGATCAGGTTATCTTCTTCGATATCGTCAAAGGAGATAAGGTCTTTTTCTCGTTCTGGGATCTTGTACTTGGTGGGAGGCGTGTGGAGGAGATGATCCATGGCACGGAAGCACGTGGTGACGATGGACCGCAAGAACTTGGCCGTATATTTCTTGGGATCTGTCGGCTGTTTCTCTGCAAAGAGGAGCGCGGCATAGCGGGCCATATCCTAGTGACGAGAATAAAAGAAACAAGAGAAACCTCAGCAACCGACAAGCAAGCAGACGAACACGGTTATTTACAAGGACAAAGGTGCCTGGGTCGAGGACCTGGTCTTGCAGCAGGTGGTAAAGCTGGGCCTGGAAGGGGTGTTCTGCCGCTTGCTGCAATCTTCCCCAGTCTTCCATGGACGGGTAGGCCTGCAAGAGGCGGTTGATCAAGCCGGTCGGATCGCTGCAGAACGGTAGGATCTCTGCGTCGGTGAGGGCAGGCGCAGGCGCGCATGGCTTGCGTTGGGGGGTCTTTTGAGGGCGGTCTCGAGAGGTAATAACCCATTCATCGTCTGAAGACTCGCCATCGTGGGCTGTGCTTGGGCTACTGCTGCTGGTCCCACCCACGACCATACCGTGAAAAAAGGGAGCAAACAAGAGACAAGGTTAGAAAAAAAAAAAGAGGAAAAGAATTGCAACTGCGCGCGCGTGTGTGCGCATTTCCCTTTCTCTGCTCACACGCACACAGACACAGACACAGACTTTCTGCATTTTATTGTCCTATCCCAGCCAATTCAGTTTTTCTCCCTTGAAAGGCAATTTCCAAATGGTGATTAGAGAGCATTTCTTTGTATTCCATACTATTAGTATTATTATTAACATGGCTATCATTTCTGTTCAAAGCGCGTGGCTATCCGCTGGAAGAACCGCGTGCTGATGCTAGGCTGCTCGCCCTCCGGTCTAAAGCTGGAGAAGGACCGCGGCGTACCAGACATGCCGCGGGTAATGAAATTCGAAGACCCAAGCTCGTAGCCGCCGAACCCTGTCAAAAAGTTGGCAGGCCTTAACGTGTTCATCGTCGGCGGTGCTTGTTGCTGCTGTTGTGATGGCTGCTGTTGCTGCGCGGGTTGGGTATTGGTATAGGTATTGTCTGTGATGGGGTCTTCCCCGCTGACGGACGCGGCTCTGCCTGCGACAGGGGAAGGCGACACCACTGTGGAGGAAGTGTGGGTCGACGAAGACACACTGGCGGACAGTCCTGCCAGGCCTGCGCCTGCTCCAGCGCCGCCACCGAGACCACCACCGCTGCCGCCACCGCCGACGATCCCACTACTGCTGGCTTCGCCCCGGTCGGCCAAGAGATACTTGAGTCCCTCCTGTGTCTTCTTTTTGTCTGAGCTGATGGTCTCGTGCGTCACGATGCGGTGTCGGATCTCGTTGCGCAAGTTGAGGTTCCTCTCGATTTCTTTTTGCATCTCTTGGCGGAACTCGGCCGAGAAGACGGGTCCCTACAAGTGATGCGAAAGGTGAGTCAAGACAGCATCATCGACTTCTTTTTCACTTGCCTTGGTGATTTCTGTCTCTTTGCCACCCTCCCAGTAAGAGGAGACAGAAGCGGCGGACATGCCGTTGGAGAGCGTGTCGTCGTCGGAAAGACGTGGTTCGCTCAGGCTGTGAATGGTATCTTGCGCCTGCTCGAGGAGGGCTGCGTATTTCTTGGCCTGGGCGACCATAGCCGCGAGGCGATTTTCGGACTCGATCTGTTGGTTTTCCAGGTCGGCGATGCGTGCTCGCAGTTGGTCGTTTTCGATCACAACCTAATGCAAATTTTTTTTTAAGGTTAGACTACGCTCTACCCAACCCAAGAGAACCCCTTTTTTTCGATTTGAGAAACGTACGCGAGAGAGATCGGTTTGGATATTTTTGACAAGATGGGTCGTATTAGAGCTTGTCTGCTTCTGTGTGGTGAGGGCTTTCTCGAGAAGCATCTGGAGGTTGGCGTTCATCTCGCGTGTGGTGGCCAACTTGTGCTCGACTTCGGCTACAGAGTGTCCATGGTGAGTTGCTAGGCTTCAAGCGACTGGCACTCTTCGTCATGAAAGGCCCGTTCACGTGCGCTTGACTTTACCTAACCGCTTTGCATACATGCTGACCCTGGCGCGTGAATCCACCTAAAGTAAGAAAGAGAGCAGGACGACGGGGTGGGGGTGTTTAGAGACCACGGCCAGTACGGATATATAATATGTTCCTGAGAGGTGCAAAATACCATTTCAGAGGCCATGTCGTTCAGCTGAGCGGATAAACCGTCCATCTCCTTTCTGAATTTGGCCAGTTCCTGGCGAGCCTGTTCGAGCTCTTGGGTCAGATATATTCGTTCGTCTTCGGCTGACTCGTAGTGGTGATTGGGGTCTGCATAATGACTGGCGTCATGACTGTGATGAAGCGTAGAGGAGGAATTCGAGGGAGGAAATGAGGACGACGACGAGGAGGATGTGCTGTGCGAGGTGGGCTGCCCGAATTCTTGCTGCAGTAGATGATTCTCGCGCTCTAAATGGGCGATCTAGGTTCGTTTCGTAGGGTTGCGTGGGTGGGTTACAAACAAAGGTAGCGTGTCTTTGTATGTGTGGGTGTACCTTTATCTGAAGGGCTTCGTTTGTTTCTGAAATGACAAGGCCTAGACGTGCAGCGACGTCGAGATCGTTGGCGATGCTTTGTCGTTCTCGTTCTTTTTCGATAAGCCGTCGTCGAAGGATGTCAATGTCCGTTACCGAATGCACTTCCTGAACAAAGGAAGGCTTGTCTGAGGTGCGGGTAGCGATAATAGTAATAGTAGCAATAACAAGAATAATATTAAGTCAAACGTTGTTTATCCAGAGCACACAACTTTTATGCGTCCAGCTTTTCTTGCTTCTTTGGCCTGTTCACTACACGCTTGGAGCAGGTACGAACACAAGGTATCCAAAGGTGGACGATTGCACAAAAGCACGTATTGTTCCATTACCTTCAGGCATAGTACCCAAACGAGCAAGACATGGCTCGAGGATAGGTTGCTCGTTCATGAATAGGCAGAAAGAGAGTATTCAAATGTAACGCACGTCTCCCTGTGCTGATATTTTATGTATGTCATCTGAGTGCCAAATTCTTTCGAATTGCCCCTCCCCTCTCCCCGCCCAACCCAAACACCCTCCCCCTTTCCTTGACATCAAGTGGCATGATGATATTTACGCATTATTTCCTATATTTATTTACTCATATACATGAATGATTTAGAACTTCTGAAGCCGGATGGCGTCACGTGGCAGGTGGTTAAAAGCAATGGTATCCGGGGTCGCCGTTGTCAGCGCAGGCACGAAAAAGTCCATGTCGTCGATGAGGATGCCCTGCTGCTGCTGCTGCTGTGTTGGGCGGCGTATTACGACCTGACTCGACTCGGGCACCACAGGTGGCGGCTCATTTTCATCCGCCGGCGGTTGGAGCGATAGCTGGGCCATGACCTGGGTGAGTGACCTTCGTACCCGTCGCCCGGGCGCCATCGCTTCGGGTTCCTGCGGCTGCGTATTATGAGCACGTTGGGTACTATGATTATTGCTTTGAAGAACAGGGACCCAAGTCTGGCCAAGCGATGGCATGGGCTCCCGTACTGGATAAAAAAAAATGGACGTGCGCTTGTGTGAGACGCATATTTCTCTCTTTCTCTCTCAGCTATTTACCTCGTTGCTGGCGCTGAGTGGTGTGATCAAATAGCTGAGACCAGCCCTGACGCCAAGTATGTATCTGGTACAAGGCTTTCACGCAGCACTGGGGCGAGCAGAGTGTGTACCGTACCGGCACGAGCTGTCGACTCGTGCCCACCCGGACGGGAAACCCAATCTGAAAGGGTGACTGCGTGTACCAGTGCCCGCAAAAGTCGCACTGACGAGCGTCGCGCACGATCTGCAAGCGCAGCGGCAGGGGAAAGATGCTGTGTGGCAGCGCGAACGCCATAAATTGCTCGCGCAGGTCGGGGTACTGCTCGATCAACTTGGGCCGCGCGAGGAGGGTGCGGTGCTCGATGCAGATGTCGTCGCCGCGCAAGAGCCGCAGGTCCTGGAGCGTGCGCTCGCTGGCCAGGCGTGGAATCCAGCGCAGGCGAGCGGCGCGGAAGAGGGCACGCAGCGTGATCTCGCGCAGCGTCGGTACCGCTGTACACTGGGCAAGGCGCATTTTTTTCCAGAGGAGAGCGGCGCCCTGGGTGTCTTGTATAGTGGCTATGGCGTCGAGACACATCACCTCCTCGTCGTGGCAGAGCAGGCCGTCCGCGAGCGATATGTGCGGGTTGTCGTACGCCATGAGCGTCTTGAGCGTGCCGCACTGGCCCGGATCGTAGTAGGCGCAGCTGGGCGGGCACGCGCTGTCGCTAAACACGGACCAGGGCACGGCCGTTTCGGCCGAGCTGCTGCGTTCCTGGGAGGTGAGGACGTACAAGAGAGACGGGGGCATGTAGCGGAGCCGGTTGCGCCGCACGTCGAGTTTGCGCAGCTGACGCATGCGACAGAGCATGCGAGGTGGCAGCGTCTCGAGCTCGTTCTTGACCAACCCGAGCTTGACGAGGCGTTCGAGGTTGGCGAGGGCGGCAGGGAGCTCGGTGAGGCGATTGTCGTTGAGGTTGAGCCACTGCAGGGTAGCACAGCGGCCGATGCTGTCGGGAAGAGACGTGATATGGTTAATGGCGAGGTTGAGTCGGACGAGACGTGGACAGTGCGTGGCGAGGTGGTCGAGGAAGGCGGCAGGTACATGTTTGAGCTGGCAGGTATGCAAATCGAGACTGATGAGGCGGTGGTAACCGTGCGCGATAAAATCGGGCGGGATCTCGGCGATCGCATTCCCGGACAAATACAAGTGCTCGAGCGCAGGCGGCGGGCGAAAGATGAGGCCGTCGGGTATATCTTTGAGCTGGTTAAACGAGAGGTTAAGCGCAGTGAGGGTTTCTGGAAAATCGCGGAGCGGGACGTCGGCGATGCGGTTGTTTTGGAGCATGAGCAAAGACAAGCATGGCAGATGGTAGACGAGGAGGGGGATCTCGGTAAACTGGTTGTGCTGCAGATCCAAGCCCTTGAGCCGCCGGCAGGCGACAAGGTCGTGCGGCAGCGCCGAGATCTGGTTCCCAGACAGGACAAGCCATTGCAGGTTGGGCAGGCTCGGAAACACATCGGTCTGAAGGGTGACGATATGGTTGCTCGCCAGCGACAGCGTTGTCAAGTTACGAAGAACTTTGATCTCATTCGGGACGGACGTGAGGAGGTTTTCGCGCAAGGAAATTTCCATGAGCTGGTGCCGCAGGGTGCGGATCAGCTTGGCTAACCGCCCGAGCTCGGTCAAACGTTTCCGTCGTAGCAAAAGTTGCTTGACGGTATGGTGGTGCGGAAACGTGGCGCGTTTCCACAAGAATATGCCGAGTCTGTTTTCCAAGTAGTCAGGGATGCTTTTTTTTTCATATATGGGGTTATATAGAGGAAAAAAAAGTCAAAAAAGAAAGCGTCGGCAAAAGAGGAGACAAAAAGGGCGTCCATAATGTACTTAGCAAAATGTTATGACACACTGCACATACACGTCCTTCTTTTCTTTATTAGACTTACGGTGTATCGTCCGATAGATCGATGGTTGCCATCTTCTGTCCGTGCGGAAAACAAACGAGCGAAAAAAAAAAGAAGAGGGCTGTATCGTCTTTGACCTGGTTCACCCCCACCCTCACAATGCCGACTGCAACAGGAGAAAAAAAAAGGAATAAAAAGGTCGGTGGATTATATTTCCGTGTATTATTGGTGCTGTTGTTGGTGTGTGTATATTGTGATTTGTGTATATTATTTGATTTGTCTGTGGGTGGGTGTGATGTTATGTACGATGATGCCTATACAATATATTTCACGAGCGAGCGAGGGAGAGTACGTAGTGAAAATGGAAGATAATTTGAAGTGAAGAGGTATGCTATATCTTTTTTTTTTTCCTTTGCTTTATGCTTCGGGTTTTAGTCCACCATTTGTGATTCGGCAAACGACGCCAAGTCATGGAGGGCGGCCTCGTCAATGTATTTGAGGAGATCTACTGTGCAGCTGTTGCTGTTGAAGTCTTTTAAAGAACAGGTGAGCCCTTCAATCCCATAATCTCGGTTATTTTTTCATGGATATATACCAAAGTTCTCCGTTACATCACAGCTGCACTTTTTCATGTACTCGGCGTTAACGGGGCAATGACTCGCGACCGAGTGTTCATAGCCGATACGATCGAAGTACATGAGTTGGTCGCGCGGCAAGAACATGGCTGCTGCCAAGGTCCGGATGGGTGCGTCGCCCCACCTATCATATAAAACACAGAGTGCTGTGTCAGTCGTTGCATAGTGGTACATTTTCATTGCGATGCTTTCGTCCTTCTTTTCTGTTTCTCTGTCTTTTTGCTTTTTTACCTCTCATAAAAGAAACCACCGCGACGATCAAGGAATTCAAAGTAGCTCTGGTAGCCCTTGGATTTTAAAAAGGAAGTCTTGACAATCTCAAAATTAGTCCAGATATGGCACAGATTGTAGTCATCGTTTTCGTCGAGTATCCAGGGCATGATGGTTTCGTTGACGGGCCTCATGTATTCTTCGTGGGTATCCATAAATTCGAGCGTGTCTTCCCAGAGGTTATTGATCGTCCCTGGAGACTCGTGCATACTGATAGCAAATCCTAATGCACAGGGATAAAATCAGTAACATGTATCCACTCATCGAACTTCTTTACCCAGGGTCTTGTTGTGCCGCATCATCTGCTTGAAAGGATCATCACTCATGTCGCAGGTATAATGCGAGTCAGGCTCGACACGCCAGACATAGTCCACATTGGAAAATAGAGGGTGATGAACGAACAGGCCGGTCTGGTATCTAAACAAGGATTAGCTCACGTCCACGCACACCTTATTTTCAGTTACCTCAACAATTGGCGGTAGGAAAGACTGTTGCCCTTGTAGACATTCCCGCCCCACATGTTGAGCATATTTTCCTCTGCGACAGACACATCGATCCAGCTCGGATAGTCCCAAGACTCGAGGTCTATCTTTCCAAAAAAGACGGGCGCACTAGTCGCCTTGGTGATGTATTTGCGGAAATGGTGGGTGAAGTCTTGATTGTTGAGAAGCACCCAGGGATAGCGCGCGCCCTTATTAAAGCGGTCCTCGATGCTGCGGATCGCAGACCGGGCCTCCTGGAGGTTTTGATTGCGCACGACCATGTAGAACGCGCCGCGCACCGGCAGCCTCTGCCAGGTCGAGACAGGAATGGATGTGTCCGGTTCAAAATCGGGTTCCAGGTGAGGCAGGATGCGCTGCTTCGTTGGGCGAGGTTTCCAAGACGACGCCGAGGCAGGCGTGGTTGGATGGACAGCGGCGAAAGTGGCGGTATCCATCCTTGGCTGCTCCTGTTCCTGTTTAGGATGGAACTCATCCGAGGCATAGTGGACATCATGCTCTGCAGACAACAATGAACCGCGTGCCAGCACGAAGAAAATCAACGCCAGACTGGCCAAACCGATGGCCTGGCAGATCTGGCGTCGAAGCAAGCCACGTTGCTTGAGAGGCCGTTTCGTCGCAGGCGATCTGGGCGAACCGCCCTCGGCTTCAAAGCAGTCCATTGGTTAAAGAAGCAAAAGAAAAAAAAATTACGAAAAAAATTACGAAAAAAAAGGGCGAGTTGAATAATGTATTCTTCTTGTTGGATGTAAACGTAGAATACAGTTGGTACTGAAATTCAATGCAACGGCATGCCATTTGACATGCCTCCCAGTTTAGGCAAAAATCAATCTAATTCCATGGCGTCTGTGGTAAGCTCGGGGTAGGTCGTTGTCTCTCCAATATCCTGGCGGAAGTAAGTATCTTGCTTGTTTCTTTTTACCCGCTTTTGCTATTGACAGACTTACCATACGCGTCTCGTACTCATTCTCTTCGCGTCGGGATACCTGCCGCAAGGAGTCCAAGACGGAAGGCCGGTACAGGACGAGCTGGCGGTCTCTGGAGGGATCCTCCGCATGCTGCTTAAGATTGAGGTGGCGCCTAAGAGGGGATTCAAGATTGGTAAGATATGTGGGTATAAAATTCGAATTGGCTTACTTTTGCAAGACAAAGTCTGGTATTCTCATTTTATGCTCGCCTGGGCGCAGTTCCATGGGTAAGCCGCCGTCTGCGTCTGATTCAACGAGTAACCCTCCGTCGGGATTGCGCCTGAGTACGCGGTAAGTCTCAATGCCGTCCATGTCGCAATCTTCTGAGGAAACATACAGGTCGGGGTATAGTTCATTCGAGCCAGGTGCTGCTGCTGCTGATGGTTCGGGTGCTTTGGCTGTGTCGTGGCTCGTGTGTGATTGCGTGGGGGAACACGTTGGAAAGCTGTCGGGATACGCAGGATCATACAGAGAAGCGTGGTTTTGCGTAGAATGAGAATAAGTGGGGAAGGTAGACTCAGGAGCAAAAGAAGAGGGAGGGGGAGAGGGTGTGAAGCGTCGCTTCTTGCCAGAAAAATCAACAGGATGGGCAAAGGGTATCGTCGTGTTGTCGTTTTCTATGGACAGCCGCCGCTTTCTGCCGGCAGACCAGCTACGAGGAGAATGGGGAGGCGTGAGTGGTGGACAGTGGGAGAGAGTGGACATGCTTAATAGAAAATAAAAGGAACAGCAGAAAAACAAGTGAAAAACAAAAAGATCAATGCAAAATGTAATGGTAAGAAGCGAGGAAACAACAACGGGATGAAAAAAAAATGCATGACACGTCGTGGGTCTAAAGCGCCTCTCGAAAGTTCCACAGCTTTCATTCGAGGTCAGAAAGAAGTATTTTCTCGCCATGCATAGACTCTTCGCCTCCGTCTGAGCATCTGGTAAACATCCCATATTCCCACGTCACATGCGTTTATATAAACTACGTATAGTTAAAATACCATATACCATACACATATCACCTTCATGTTCTCCTCCGCCCACTGGTGAAATGTATAGAGAGGCTTTCAGTTACGCGTATGTCAGGTCGCACCACCTCGAGCCTCAGTGTTGGGTGGCTGTTGTACGTTCGTGAACATTCTTCGCTGTTCTACACGTCAATACGCGTAGCATTGATATTCGTGCGTCGATGGGACACTGAGCTTGTTGTCGTTGTCGTTGTTGCTGCTGTAGTTGAAAAGAACAACAATGCACTGTCAAGAAAATCTTCAAGGAGCAGAGAAAAAGTTCCAACACTAACTCACTTCCAACAAAATGGCTTCAGTATTCAAGGTGTATGAGATAAGAGATGGACAAGTTTATTACAGCGAGTGGTGGACAACGAGAAGAGGAACGAGAGTACTGTTTAGGTGACTGGAAGACAAGAGGAAAAGAGAAGGTAGTCGATTTCAAGGGCTATTAAAGAAAAACCACCCACTTTGGCACGACGCTGCTGATGAAGTCGTAATTGCAGTGCACGATGGCAGTACAAAGCGCCTCACTTTCACTTAGTGCGTCCTGGGGCGTACCACAGAGCTGACGTCGAAGAGGGCGATACCTATCCAACGCTTCCTTGGGCCAAGAAGTACAAAAGTATAAAGAAAAGAGGATATGCTATCGTTTTGGTTTTTTAAGTCCCGGAGCTATATCACCAGGCTAACAAGGTAAATTTCCCACTCAGTTCACTCATGCAATTCTTTCCTAGATGTCCTTTAGAGGAGCAGAAGCTATAGCGTTTGCTGCTTTTTTTTATTTAAAGTCCATACAATAAAACTACATGCTATATTGGTATATATATTGACGAATCACGATGCTTCAATTGGCACGAGCTACTTCACGCCAACGTGAAAAACCGTAGACGCAATGCATAAAAGGGGCATTGCCAAGCGCTAGGTTTTAGGAAAAATCCAATACTTTTCTTCGTTTATATCACTTGTCTGATGACTCAGTGACTAACGAAGATCCGGAACTGCATCCTGGGAAGCTCCTTAAAGAGTAACATGACTGCAATATCTGTCAAACAGGCCCACTCGTTGACCATCATCATAAACTTCGCCCAACTAAGCCGACCCTTAATCATGGTTCGTTCGTTCTTGACAAAAGTGAGATCTGCACTTGGTTCGGTCGTAGGGGCTTCGATAGGCGTAAGGATCCTCGCACCGGTACACAGATGCTGCCGTTTGAAACGCTCGGTATATTTCACAACTATTATGAGACAGACATACATTGATAGACTTTCATGCGACTACATAAACCGCGTCTGCCAATGGCAAAAACAACGCAGAAAAAAGAAAGACCGTGATAGATTGACATCAAATATTTTTCGCGTTACAGAAATCTCATTGGCCTACCTTTGACCTGTTGAAGATTAACGTCAGGCACGTTCACGTTTCAAACTGCTCTACTTGGCCAGATGCGCTGACGGGGAGTGAGCCCGGATCTAGAGCGTCCTGCTTATGTAATTACGGATGATACGAAAGCCTATTTTTTATATATAATGGACCAGCTTCGTGAACGCTTCGCTGCGGTCATATTTGGACCTTCGATTGGCATTCCGGATGTGATTGAGGCCCTCCGCCTGGGGCTCCGTGCCATCACAGCCTACATTTGATCTGCAGGTCACTTCTTTACGCTCCCGAAGCTGGTGAAAGGCTTCGCCTTGTTATATAATAGATTTTATTTTCATATAAAGTAAAATCCTGGTGATGAAAACATTCTACAATTATTAATAAAATGTCGCTGACCTCGTCCTTCGTGCGGCAAACGCGAACCTGGCCTGATTTCTTGCCTTTTTCGAAACTGGCCTCGACAGTCCACAAGACCTTTTTCCAGTCGTCAAGGGGTCCAGGGCTTGTACTTTCTTGCAAAAGCAAGACCTTTCTCGGTGCTTTCCCCTCAGGAACCGCTTTTCCTGGCATCCCGAGAGTCAAAGTCAGCGCGTCTCAGAGATCGCCGGATTGTCTGGATGGACACATCGAGACCGGAACGCCGCACAATGTCGGTCAGTGGAACGCGCTTATCCTTCTTGATTTCGCGTATCAAGGCGCGCTCGTCACGCTCCGTGAGCTTTCTGGAGCGTCCGGAGCCCTCCTTTCGCTCGTGGTGACCGTGTTGCTTGTAGTCAGCAATGGCCTTATAGATGGTCTGTCGTGACACTTTCAGCTCTCTGGCGATTTTGGTAATCTTCCAGCCAGCTTGCTTGAAAGCGACAGCTTTGGCTTTGTCGACAGTGCTTAATACCATGATTAATGGGGAATAGAGAAGGGGTCAATCAGCCTGTCCCACCTCTTTCGTTTTGACCAGCTGCGGGTGTTCAAAAGTGTCAATTTTTCGGCCACGACGGGCGTGTACGAGTAAGATACAAGGAAGGTAGTCAATATGTGCACTTCATGACGTTGTTGAAGAGGATATCGTATGTATTCCACATCCGTATCGAATATTGTGTTAAATAAAAATAACCTGGGGGTATTTATACTATTTCAGAGGGGTTTCTATTGATTTTAATGTTGAAGAGCATTAATGGGTCAAAGAAGAGAGCTCAATTCAGTGTCGAGAAAAACACGTAACAGGTTTGAGAGGTGTCGATAATAGTTTTGCATCAAGTGGGCTCCTGCTGAGCAGTCTCACACCGGAAGACCCAAGCGCATCGCGTTAGAGAAGGGCGTTAGCAGGTTGTATTGAATTAAATATTAAGCCTTCCGGGAGTGACAGGTACAGCGCGAGTCAGTGCGGCGGCCATCGCTTTCTTCATCCGCGCCCACCACGATGGCAGTTCCAGTGACGCCGTTTCCAACCACGGCCGTTGCGGCAATGTCTTCATTCGTAATGTCAAAAACCAATTCATTGATGAATATCAGTACCAGCCCTGCCGTCTAGAGGGATGTTCACGAAGGAGCGTCCTACTGACAATGTCCGTGCTTGGCCGTGTGGAAAGTTTTAACCACAGACCACCGGATTCATTTTTGATTCTCAAGGCTGTTCCCAAAGCCGTCTTCTCTGTGGATTTAGTGTCCATTATATATATATAGAAATTGAAGAATGAAAAAAAGAACAACGAAAACACTCCAGACACTGCGATCTTGGCATAAATCAAAGAGAATTTGAGGACGACAGTCATTGACAGTCACCATTTTGGGTCCTTCAATGGTATCTTGCGTGCACATGATCCAAGCTTGCTGGTTGATTGCCTGAGCTAAATCTTGAGCAAATGTGCAACCTCGACGATCTTTAAATCGCCGTAGACGGGCGAGACGAGCGAGAAAAAGGATTTTGTGTCACCTGAATCAAGAGTAATGGGAAATGATAAAATAAGAAGCTCGCGACTCTGATTGATCCATTCCTCTGTCCTGTCTCTTAGAAAGAAAAAAAAAAAGGGCTATTTCCCGGGTTGAACACGCCTTCAGAAAAGGTCGTGGGCGATCTCCTTCCCTTTTAGGTTGCCATACAGGCCCAAAAATTTTGAGAGAAAGAATTAAGAGGAAGAAGCAACATCGCCCCAGCCCCCTGTGTGATAGCTCGGCTGTTGTGCTCCGGCAATAAAGGATTGACGTTGGAAACCCACTCATCTCACGCGCTCGGAGTGACGGAGACAGAGAGGTAGAAAGAAAGCTTTGTACTTTGATCCCCACGTACTTAATGCGTGATAAATTGACAAGCTTTCTGGACGTTCCATGACTTACTTTCCCGGGGAGAATGGAAAGACGGGCAGGATGGATGGACCTGACCGTCACGCTGCAAGGTGTATGCAGACCCAGCCCTCTATTTCCTTTTCTTGTTTTTTCTTTTCCTTTTTACTGCGTCCAGAGTAACAAGCAGATTCGAAAACATATCCAAGAGTCGAACAGAGCGAAGGGGTCTAAACCAACCGAATATGGTATCGGACAAGCAATTGTCTTTTGAGCGGAGGGATGTGCGGTTTCTATAGAGGGAAAGCCGTTCAATTTTTGCAAATTGATCGCCTCGACTCCTCCCCCCAAAAAAAGAGACCAACCCAAGCGCATCAATAAACTCAACACACATCTTTTTCCTGCGAAGCAAGCTAAGTTTTTTGTCGTGTCTGGTCGGGGCCATCATTATTCGTATTTATTATCTCGTCAATACGCATTGGCTCTTTTTCTTTTTCATTTTCTTTTTCATTTTCATTTTCTTGCACTCTTCTACTTTTCCTTTGACATCCCCTTTTTCTGTACCTTTTTTATCTCTTTTCTCTGATGGACTTTCCTTCACGACGTCCAACCACAGCCAGATCAGTACGGCGCGGGCCTACCACACGCGGTCGCGGTGGTTACCGGCCTGCGATCGGCCGCAGCCCTACGACGCTACAACGACGGCCCAGCATGAGTGACGAAGAAGAGTTCGTTGCACTCAACAGCCCTGCCGCGCTCGAGCACCGCTTTTCTGAGAATCGCGAGGATGTCGAGATGCAGCAGATTGACTTTGACGATCACAAGTCTTCCTATCGACGCAGCGTCGGCGAACGTCCGACCTACCACCATGGCGAAGAAACCTTTGGCGACGTGATTAGTCACCCCATCGAGCAGCTGGAAGCTCACCGGAAACGCAGACAAACCTATTTGCATGAAATGAAAGACTGGGAGGAGGAAGTCAAACAGGGCTCCCACATCGAAGAGTAAGTGACATGAAGGTATGAGGGAGGTCAGCACACGCTAATAACACTCCTTTTCTTTCTGTAGAGCCCACCATCATCATGAGGAGGAAGAAAACTATATCGTAGGCAAGTTATCTATGTGCGCCACATGTATTCCCCCCCTGAGCCTATTAATCTAACCATGATTATACAATAGTCGTCCATTTCCGTCAGCTGAGAGGTAATCAACGGTTCGCGTTGAACCACACTACAGCAGACGACTTCGCTCGCAGGGTTAGTAGAGACAAGAAAAGATGATCAGGCACAGCCTTTTGTCATGTGCCTCTTTGTTGCCGTTGTGTGATACTGAACGTGGGGTTGCACAGATCCGGCTGACGCCGCAGGAACGTATCCAATTCAACGGTGTTCGTGACACCGACAGTCTGACAGCTTTTTTATACAAAACCAAGCGCGATTTCTCGATCAAAATTCACCACCATAAAGAACTCGCCACCGAGGATCACCATCGCCAGTCGCACCACGACCTCGCCCATCTTGAACACAACCCGAGCAACTACACGATCGAGCTCAACGACAACGTCTATGTCGAGTTCAAGCCCTTCCACCAACATCATGAAACGTTGCCTGTCGAAGCCACGCGACGCCCCTTCTTCCAGTAATTTTTCCCTCCTTCCAGTACACCGTGTCACTAAAAGTACCTTCCTTTTTTTTTTTTTTTACAACTATAGATACCCCGAACCGGATCTCAGCGCAGATATTGGTCAAGAAAAAGCGGCCTCTTGGCTTGAGCTCTTTTATGATCTATTTTACGTCGCGACCTTGACCGAGTTTACACATGCCCATGTCATCAAAGACTGGGCCTCCTTGGGTACCTATGCAGAGTGGTTCGTCGTTACTTGGTGGGCGTGGACAGCGAGTTCGCTTTACACTGCCCGTTTTGACACGTAAGTTTCATGAACGGAGGAGTGGAAAAAAGTCGAGATTCTTTGCTGAGTTTTTCGTTTTTCTATTTCCAGCGATGATGTTGTCCACCATATCTGGAAACTCATCGAGATGTGTGCCGTCAGTAAGTAAAAAGACAAAGAGATACTGATCAGACCAGTAAATGGCAGGATATATATACTAACCGCTACAACAGTTGCCATGGCGGGTACTTCTGAACACTTTCTTAACAGTCCCATGTATGTCTATGGTTATATCGGTAAGTACCCCTTTTTCTTCGCGCACAATTATACGTGGAGGAAACGAACTCAAAGAAATGAATTCATTTGCCTTTATCTACACAGCCCTCAAGGCGGTTCTGGTCATTGAATACTCGATCGGTAAGTGAAGAAAAGAAAAGAAAAGGGAGCTTCTGATTGGAAGAAAAATGTAACTAAACGTGGTTAAAAAATAGTCTTCATTGTGGCGCTGACGCTGCGGTCAAAATCGCGTATTGCCTTGGCATTCTACATTGGCGCCAATTTAATTTCGATCGCGCTCTGGGCCGGCTCCATTGCCATTCTAGAACAGGGCACACATCGGATCATGTGGTACCTGGCCATCCTCACCGAAGTTTTGGTCAACACCATCAGCCGCAGCGACAAGAGTCTGTCTTGGGCCGCGAGTAACCTTGCCGAACGTTTGGGTCTCTTGACGCTTATTGTCTTGGGTGAAAACCTGATGGGTCTGGTGAGCTTGGTCGCTCTCTCGGGCACCAACATCTTGATTATGTGAGTCCCGAAAAGTACGAACAAGTAAGCAGGTATTCTAACGTTCTTTCAACAAAGGATGCCCAACTTTATGGCGGTCATCATTATTTTTGGCTTTTTCTTCATGTACTTTGAAGACTTTAGCAAGGAGGTAAGAATAGAAAAGAAAAAAGATCCTCACTGCCGCAGCCTCTTCTGCGCGTCATGCAAGTCGGCTCAACACACACATTTCCTTTGCTAGGTCTTTTTGCACAACAGCCACCATCAGATCTGGGTGTACCTCCACTTCCCGCTCCATCTTTGCCAGGTTGCCTTTGGTATTGCCCTGATCGACACCCTCAAGGTGTACCGCAGCCAGATGATCCAAAATGGCACGCTTAAGGAAGACGACCTGGGCTCTGAGTCCGCTGCCCACGAGAGCGGTGCCGCTGCCTCTGGCGAGCATGGCGCGGAGAGTAGCGGCAGCGCCGAGCACGCGTCTGAAAGCGGCTCTTCTTCTGCGGCTGAGCCGAGTCATGGGACGGAGACCTCTTCCGAAGTGGCGCACAAGATGGCCCGGCGCGCGATCGAGGAGGTCCACGGCTCTATGCAGGCTGTATCCGAGCCCCCCACGACCGCGCTCGTAACAGAAAAGCAGACGACGACCACCACCACGTTCTGGCAAAAGCTGCCCCAACAGGGCGGTTATCTGACCCTATGCCAATATGCACTGAGCAGCGCAGCGCTCACGGCCATGCAGGCGCTCACGACTCTCGACGCGCCTGAAGAGCACCATGC